>APFE031495012.1:0-11283 GCA_000404065.3 Pinus taeda
GGCCAGCCTAATCAAACCAATGAAATGCCTTTATGCCCCCCAGTTATGATTGAGCCATTTGAAAAATGGGCTATTGATTTTATAGGGCCAATAAATCCAACGTCATTAGGTAAAAAGCATAGCTTGGTTTGTACAAATTTTGTTACGAAATGGGTAGAAGCTAAAGTTGTTTCCTTTGCTATAGAAAAAGTTGTTTTTGATTTTCTTTTTACTAAAATCTTTACTAGATTTGGTGTGCCTAGAGAAATTATTTTTGACAATGGTTTGCAGTTTATTTCTAATCTAGTACAAGGTGTGATGGAGCAATACAAGATCTGGCACAGGAAATCCATGCCGTATCACCCGCAAGTAAATAGCCAGGTGGAATCCACAAACAAAGTGATCGAGTCCATTCTTACAAAGACAGTAAATATGCACCAGAAACACTGGGTTGAAAGATTACCAGAAGCTTTGTGGGCATACAAAACCACTTGGATAAATAGCACGGGGCATACATCATATGAGCTCATATATGGCAAACAGGTTCTATTACCAATTGAATTCCAGATCAAAACTTTCAGAACTACAGTTAAGTTAGGAGTAGATCTCTTTTGAGGCACAACAACACTGTCTTCTCCAATTAAATGAGTTTGATGAATTTCATAGGAATGTTATTCAATAGAACATACTAATTCAGCAGCAACACAAAAGGTGGCATGACAAGTCTATTCAGAAAAATCAATTCCAGCCAAGTGATTGGGTGCTCCTTTATGATGGGAAATTCCATACACATTGGATGGGACCTTATCAAGTGATCTGAGTATTCGAGAATGGAGCAATAGAAGTTAAAACTATTGATGGACAAAATTTAGTTTTCTTGGTAAATGGACACAGATTGAAGAAGTATTTTCAGCCACTTGCCATGAAAGATTTTACACAGTAAGTCCAATAGAAATTCGGAACGGTAGTATATTAGTAAGAATTTGTCTTCCGCTGAATTAAATTATACAGTTACAAAGAAAGAGTTTTTAGCTGTAATTTTTGCAATTATTAAGTTCAGGCACTATATTATAGGATATAAAGTATTTGTACATACTGATCATTCCACGATTAATTATTTGATGAACAAGCCATCGACTAGTAGTAGAGTGACTAGGTGGTTACTATTGTTGCAGGAATTTAATACTACTATTGTTGATAGACCAGGAAAATCTAATGTTGTAGAGATTTTCTTTCTAGATTAGATAATCCTGGTGAAGCAACTCCTGTTAATGATGATTTTCCATATGAACATATTTTTTCTCTGTCATCAGATTCTCTAAGGTTTGCTGACATTTCTAATTACTCGGTTACTGGGAAAACACCACCCCACTTGTCCACTCGTACAAAGGGGAATATTATTCAGAAAAGTGTTGCATACTTCTGGATTCAAGGAGACCTCTTTTACACTAGTCTAGATCTGATTATCTGTAGGTTTGTAAGAGAGGAGGAAGTGTTTGAGATATTGAAATCTGTTCATGATGAACCTTGCGGAGGCCACTTCTCTGATAAGTGGACTACATATAAAATATTGTGTGCTGGTTACTTTTGGCCTTCCTTGTTTAAGGATGACAAACAGTATGTCAGGTGATGTGATAGCTGCCAGTGAATGGGCCAGCCTAATCAAACCAATGAAATGCCTTTATGCCCCCAAGTTATGATTGAGCCATTTGAAAAATGGTCTATTGATTTTATAGGGCCAATAAATCCAACGTCATTAGGTAAAAAGCATAGCTTGGTTTGTACAAATTTTGTTACGAAATGGGTAGAAGCTAAAGTTGTTTCCTTTGCTATAGAAAAAGTTGTTTTTGATTTTCTTTTTACTAAAATCTTTACTAGATTTGGTGTGCCTAGAGAAATTGTTTCTGACAATGGTCCGCTGTTTATTTATAATCTGGTACAGGGTGTGATGGAGCAATACAAGATCCGGCATAGGAAATCCATGTTGTATCACCCACAAGTAAATGGCCAGGTGGAATCCACAAAGAAAGTGATCGAGTCCATTCTTTAAAAGATAGTAAATATGCACCTGAAAGACTGGGCTGAAAGATTTCCAGAAGCTTTGGGGGCATATAGAACCACTTGGAGAAATAGTACGGGACATACACCATATGATCTGGTATATGGAAAACAAGTTTTGTTACCAATTGAATTCCACATCAAAACTTTCAGAACTGCAGTTCAGTTACGACTAGATCTCTCTAACGCACAACAACAACATCTTCTCCAATTAAATGAGTTATATGAATTTTGTAGGGATGATATTCAGTAGAACATACTAATTCAGCAACAATGCAAAAGGTGGCTTGACAAGTCTATTAAAAAAAAGCAATTCCAACCAGGTGATTGGGTGCTCCTTTATGATTGTAGATTTAAAATTTTTAAAGGAAAATTTCATACACATTGGATGGGACCTTATGAAGTGATCCAAGTATTCAAGAATGGAGCAGTATAAGTTAAAACTATTGATGGACAAAATTTAGTTTTCTTGGTAAATGGACACAGATTAAAGAAGTATTTTCAGCCACTTGCCATGAAAGATTTTACACAGCAAGTCCAATGGAAATTTGGGATGGTAGTGGTGAATGGTAATAAAAACCTTTTGAAAACATGAATTCTTTTTCTTCTTCTTAAAAAAAAAGAGAATAAATATATAATAAAAAAACGTAGAGAAAAAAAAAAATTTCCTGTAATTATGAAAATCAGTTCGTTGACATGATTTCAGAAGGATCAACTTGTATTTCAGAAGGATCAACCTGAAAACCAGCTTGCTGGTAGGAAGATCACTAATTTCTAATAGAAATAAAATGTTGATTGATCTTTAGATATGCTAGCGACCACCAAGTAAAAGCAGGTTCAGCAGAACAAACCTTTATACAATTGGGGTAATTAGCATGGATATTTTTATTCAAGTAACGCTTAATTTGCACTACAGCTATTTTTCTTGCGCCAATTTAGGCAGAACTTCCAGAAAATTTTATGTCTTTCATATTCCACTTTTGTAATATTCCCCCATTTTCCTTCTTCAATCCTAGAATGATTAACCTTCCCATATTCTTTTAAATTTACCCTAACCGTTTCGTAAAAATCCCACTTTACCCTTGAATTTTTTTTCTCCCTATCCCACTTCTATTTATTCCCTCTTATGGTTGTATTCCTGGAATCCCTATAACAAAATTCCTTCCCATTCTGAAATTTCCCTTTTCCCACTTCTTCGTTCCCTCATGAATTCATTACAGGATCTCACGCACCAAGAACAAAAGGATATGATCTGAAGCATCAAGAAAGGGCAAAGAAAATTTCCAGTATAAATTGAGGAAGCCATGTTGGAAGTCCAGCCTATATTTTATTTAAATTCCCTATTCTTTTTTCAGATATTATGCTTGCACTAGTGCAAGCATGTCGTCCTATATATTAATGTAAGTAGAATGGTACCGGTAGAATAGCATAGTTTAAAGTGGTGCAAGCAGACCGGTGCAAGCATGCACCCTATCAGAAACATAGTACAATTTATTCTCTTCATAGTATACATAATAGGAAAGTGGTCATCATGAAAATTTATAGGAAGTTCTTTCACTTAGTCAATGAGTACTTGCGCTAACATATTAACTAGGAGAAAATTATTTAAAGTATAAGATGATTTAAGTTAAGAATCATGATCATTTTTAATGAATGCTAAGTTATTTTTTTGAATTATGAAATAATGTCAAAGTGTTTAACCGTTTCTTGGATATAATTGCCCCTTTCCACCATAATCCTAGATGTCCTTCATTCATAATGATTACCTCACCTAGCCATTAAAATGTCGCCGCAAGTACCAATCCAGCCTAATCTCAAAGATGTCGTGCATCCACGACTATTTCAATGGAATGAATGGGTGATAAGATGAAAAGGATGGTGGACATTTGGATCCCTATCTATAAGAACCAATTTTCCTGGTGTTGCATGTAAATTCCTTACTATTCATAGCCGTTAAGTAGTGATGTCACCTGTTAAGCGAACCCTCATCTCTCAGTAGGGTAGAGCAGACTGCTGAGTATCGCAATAGTCTTGCACTATTGCAAGACTCACGCTTTCTTTAGTTCTTGCAAAAGTTTGACGGGCACAAAAGAGAAGTGGCCTTACAGTTTGCCAGAAGTTTCAAAAATGGTTGAGTAAAAATTGGGCCTCTAAAATTTGAAGTTATGGAAGAATTTGTAGCAACAGGGACAGGCTTGGAAAATACTGGTGAGCAGTGGTTTAAAAATCAAAAACTAGAAAGAAAGCGATGGTAGTGTTTTGTCGTCAACAGGAAGATGAAGGTAGATTGGAAGGAAGGAGTTACGCGTAGTGCCCTGCTGAGATAGTGGCAGGACCTCCTTTTCATCCTACAGAAATTCGTAACTTGTGAGGAAAGGTACTCCCACACCTTTGTATACCATTTTAGGATGTTGCATCATTTCAAAGCTACTCAGCACATCTGGTGGAGGATGAGTTTCCCCTATTTTTTGCTTAAGAGCTTGGAGAAAATGGCCAAAGGTGTGTGGGACAAATGGGCAGACTAGGCCTACAAGAAGTTATATCACCACGAACTGATAAATATTTTTGTCCAGAAACAATTATAAGTTAAAGGCATGACCTGTGAGGTGTTGTTAAAACAACTACATAAAAAGACAGCTGCTGGAAAGGAGACAGAGGACCCTGCCAGCACAAGCAAGGGTTTGAGTAAGAATGTAAAGGGGAGTCCTTCTTGCACCAGTGCAAAAAGGACATGACCTAAAAAATCAAAAGAATATAGGGCCCCATCTCTAAATAAGAAGACAACTAGTGCACCTGTTGAAGGAGCTCCTTCTACGCCACCAGTACAGGCACAGATCTCCGAAGAAGGCACCCTGTCAGTCCTTGCGGATGCAGCAAATTTTGAAGAGGTCAAAGATGACACTCTATTGGCAGATTTCGTTAAAAAGCCCTAGAAAAAGAATAAAGAATCTAGTGCAGGAAAAGAACCACAGTCCCCACAGGATGTTGAATCCCCTTCTACACCGGTGCAAGAAGAAGAACCAGAACCAGAAGAAGAAGAACCGGAAGAAGAAGAATCAGAAGAAGAAGAAGCAGGAGAAGAAGAACCAGAAGAAGAAGAACCAGACAAAGAAGAATTTCCTAATGTAACCATGAGGGATATTGAGGTCCCCGAGGAAGACACAACCCCTCTCGAGATAGAAAAAGAAAAATATTTGGTAACTCTTGTTGTTTCGGTAGTTGAACTAGAGCTTCAAGTGCATAACTTAGAACATCTCATAGCTAAAGTACAGGAGAATAAAGAACAGAGTAAAGAAGAATTAACTGCGGAGATCCAGAAAAAGAAAAGAGAAGTTAAAGTTTGGAAGTACCAAGCTGTGCAATGTTTCAAGCGACTTAACAAGATGACAAAGAAACTAAAGAACATCAGAAAGAAGAAGTCTAAAACATTATACGCTGATGTCAGTATGCCAGAGCAGGATTGAACTGGAATGCCCAAAATTTTGAAGGTTTTTTGCAAAGGTAAAGAGTTATGTGAGGACACACAACAGCTTAGGGATGGGAGGATGTTAGCCCCGTAATTTTCTTTCTTTATTCCATTTTACCCTTCCTAAATCATAACCATTTACCATTGTTTTACCTCTTTCATACACTCTCATCTTGCATCAGTCCAAGCACGGTGACATATTTTGTATAAACTTTATTTTTCATATTTTTAACTTAACTTAGCATTAATTAATCATTTATTACATGATTTCTTACTTTTAATCAATCTTTGTAAGTTATCGATGTCTCCAATGTTTATTTGGTAGTTATAGTACTCACCGTGACCGTTGATCCTAGTGCAGGATCGGATCTTGCACCGTTGTCAGCACAACAGTTCCTTGCAGCATATCTGAACCTCCTTGATCACCACCTCGTTTTGAGTAGCTTCAACCACGACAACAATATTGATCCAAAGGCAGTCGAGATAAAATTGCCCCGTTTTGAGCAGCTTCAACCACAACAGCAAGATCAATCCAAAGGCAGCCGAGATCGAATCTGTGAAGAATGAAAGCTGGAGATTGGCTACGGCCAGTTTTGCTAACTATCTAAGTTTAAAGACCGAAAAGCTAAATTCTGTGGTTGGTTATGTAATCGGTTGAATGATCTATTTTGGCCCTTGGCCAAAGATCTATATAACTTAGAATGTAAATAGGACTAGGGTATTTTTTTTGGATAGAATAGAGACACAACCAAAGAGCTAGTAACAGGTTGTTGTGTTTTGTTATTGCCCGAATTTGGGTTGGACGATGTATTAATGTATGTACTTGCCTCAATGAATTAATAAAAAAGGAGCTCTGCCTCATGTTTCAAGAATCAAATTTCTGTATTTGAGTTGATGAATTGATTAAAGTACTGAGCAACATTTTTATTTAAAAGGGAAATGCATTAGTTGGCTAGGGCCCAGCCAACCCAACATGTTTACCCTATTTCTTATTTCTTGTAATTTGTGTTTACATTGTCAAGTATGATTTAATTTGTAGGCACATGCATTCATGTTTGAGTGAAAGTGGATATGTTGTGTGAAGTAGATAAATTTCCTTTCTTGCGCTTGATTTCATATTGGTTTTCCCCGCCTGGTCCAAGCATGAGAAATAATCATGCACCAGTGCACGTTGGTGTGATATTTCCTTTTCTGCAGTTATGTTTGGTTTGTTTTCCCCACCCGGTCCAAGCAGGAGAAATAAACCTGCACCAGTGCACGTTAGTGTGATATTTCCTTTTCTATAGATTTGTTTGGTTGGTTTTCCCCACCTAGTCCAAGCAGGAGAAATGAACCTGCACCAATGCATGTTGGGGTGATGCAAAAATCCTTTTTAGTCTACTTCCCACAATCTTCTTTCTTTCATTAAATGCTTATGACAGGATAAATGTATATGGATTTTTTTTTATTCCTACACTCTATCAAGATCAAAAACATTCATTTTTATGTGTGCAATTTGATTTAACAATATAATCGCACTTGCAATAACTAAGCACTCATTTTAAGAATTAAATGCTAAGTGCAAGAAGCTCTGATCCATTGCAAGAAATAGCTTCTTGCCACGGGATCTGAGTGCTTTCAACCTAAGAAAGTTCAAACCCTTGCAGGAAGTAAAAATCCCTTAGTAAAGACACCATTTATACCTTCGGCATAAAGCTTTGTTCCTACACTAGTGCAAGCAGACTACGATAGTACAGGACAAATTAGTGTGAGAAGGAAATATCTAAAGGAGCAGGTTTAAGGGCCCATCTAATGAGACTACTAAATGTCTCTACTAAGGAAAAACACATACTCAGTAGTTAAACAATAATTAGCTAGAGTGATTGCCCTTTATCTTTAATTTCCTATTGCAAATGCATTCTTCTTTGTTCCAGTCTTAGTTTATTTTGATGGTTCAAGTTTCCTTTTTCTCTTTTTAGTTTGATTATGCAATCTTTCCTCTAAAGAAAGTAGGGATTTATATTAGAAAGATTCATACCATCTTTGGCATTGCCTGTGCTTAGTCTCTAAGTTTACAGATCCCCCGGGTTGACAAATTAAGTGTTGAGGAGTTTGCTTAAGTATAATTCCTGCACCCAACAATAGTGTTATCATATAAGCATAATTGTTATCAGTTTGCATTTTGGCTTAAGTTAATTTCTTCATTTCATTAAATTAAAATAATCATCCTATATTACCAAATCTATTTATATAGAATTATTCAAATAATTTTATATGATAATTATTTATAGTAAATTAAATGTTTTGATATTGATAATAATAAAAACATAATTTACATTATATGTAGACATTTCAGTGTCGTGATTATATTACAACCTTAATCTCAAACAAAAATTATTCGAATCTATTTAACATAATTATTTTTTAAAATAAATTAAAAAGAGTTTAATTTTAGAGTTGTCATTTACTTTAATAATTAAAATAGAGGGAGTGGGATCTTTTATGTTCAAGAAAAAATAACCTTACACTCAATCTTTCTGCCACTATCTTTTAGTAAGCTTGTGAGTCTCCTTGTTCACAAGGACTTTAGAGAAGAGAAGAGGCTGAGCAGCTCCTTGAAATAATCAATGGTGTTTACAATGTCTCCTACCTCCTTCTTGACTACTATTTCATATATGAATGTTGGAAGTTGTTAACACAATGAAATTGACTTCCTCCTATCAAGTATAATTATCAGTTTTTATGAACTTTGTTGTTTCCATTTAAGTTTTCCTTTTTCTTATGCCATAGTTTAAGTTACCTTTTGAAAATCTCTTTTATGGCCTTTGTTCATCCGAGGCTTAATCTTCATTACAAAATTTCATTATTCTCGTTAAGAAAAATAGGGGTAATTTAATGGCCTTTTTTATCCATTAAATTTTGCAAACTACGTTTTTGTTCCTTATTTTAGGTATTTTGTGAGTGGTGTATCAAATATGTTCTTTTGATTTGGAGTATATATGAAATTAAAATAGCACCACTTATCATTTATATATAAATTAAAACAAACTCTCTCTATATATATAAATGATAAGTGGTGCTATTTTAATTTCATATATACTCCAAATCAAAATAATAGATTTGATACACCACTCACAAAATGCTAAATAAGGATATATATATAGTATTAATTAATAATATAATTTAGACTGTAGATTTTATAATCCAATCATTTTAATTAAAAAATATTTGTAATTAATTATATAATTTAGAATGTAGATTTTATAATACAATCATTTTAATTGAGTTTAAATAGTGGTTCCCAACACTCATTATTCTCTATTTTTAGTATTTTGTTAAAGGTATATCAAATTAGTGTTTTTATCTTAATATATATATACACACACACAATAGTAGTAGGGAGGAAATGCTAGTTCATTATGGTACTAATCGCTCACAAGGGAATAACAACGTTCAACAATAACACCCTTATGTATATAAATTAAAATATGTCAACACATATGGCATATGGCATACATATGTACACATACCTTCTTCATACCATTTTTCCAATATAAAAAATTTATTGGCCTCTCTTTGCACCATTGGGGCAATTGCTAGTTTAGGAATATGCATTTGTGGTAGTCTTTTCATATGTGTATTTGGGATTTTTTTCTCTTATCCTTCTCCATGAAACTACCCCTGCCATGAGTTATCAACAATTGTGACTAGTCACTATATATAAGTACACCATCACATTGCATTGTATCAATCATAATCTATCTCATATACATTTATTATTTATATTATTTATCCAAAATTTATATCAATCTATTGTCCTTATGTTGAATATTTGTCAGGAAATGAACTCTTATTCATTGCAAAATACATTTGCATCATAATACCTTATTCTGTGAGGAAACTATGTTTTGAGCACACTATGTGCTTTGTAAACATGGTTACAAAACCATCAAGATTGTATGGTATTTTTCGGGAAATGAGCTCTTAATCATTGCAAAATAGATTGGCATCATAATACCTTATTCTGTCAGGAAACTATGTTTTGAACACACTCTATGCTTTGTAAACATGGTTATAGCACTATGAAGATTGTATGGGATTTCCTTTTGGGTTCCTTGGGTAATTACTAGCTTGATGAGATGACTGATATTCCTTTCCTCTATTAAATAATGTGCAAAACACATGCTACAATCATACAATATTTTACTATGTGTTTTAGTTTGCTCTGATATTTTTGGTTGATCTAAGTTATTAAAATAGAAGGCATTATTTGTAATCTCACCTACAACCATATGCTCCATGCCCATGTCATTGGATTGACCCTGTAGCACTCAGTGAATAGGTAGAAGAATGGGCATTGGCAATGCCTTGTCCAAGCTTACCCTTATTCCTTTCCAATTTGACCAATTTGTTGGTGGATGTGGTGAATGTCCAATCAAGCACCCCATAGCCTATCACTATTGTAAATCCTAAGTTTAATTAATAGGCATTCTATTCCTTGAACTACATTTCACACTTCCCTTTGTTGATTTGTTCTGTGATGGAATAACACATAAACTACATTGATTCGTTGTGTGATGGCATAGGATAAAAACTGCGATGAGACCAAATGTGGGATAGAAAAATAGAGCAAGTGTTGTGACCACACATTCATTTAAAACAACATAGTATATTTTTCTTTCATTCACTTTGTATTTGGTCTTCTGTTACTACTGTTCAACATATGCCTAACCTTACATCATCTTGTATGTGTCTCCTTTGCACATACCTTAGCAGTTTTGAGGAAGCCTTCCAGAGTGACATAACTATGGGGAGCACTTTTGGAAAACTTCTATAAAATAGAGCCTTTACTTCCATTTTGTGGACTATCCACATTTTCTGAGTACATCTTCCCAATTGTTCATTTTGTACACAACTTTGATACCATACAAGGAACTGTAGCATATGTGAGTTCTATAGTGGGGACCTCCCATAATTATACATTGTCATTCAAACTCCCACAACTACTACTAATTCCTCCCAGGATTACGTCATCCCACACATTCCTTTTTTGTGTGACTTTGAACCATTGAGGGAAACTCCATTTGGGATGAGTTGTTATAAAGGTCTCTACCATCGGTTAATAAAAATGTTTTCACCATTGTAATATCAAGTCAAGTCCTCCTGACTCTATGTTTAGCTACTCTTCCAACTATACCTAATTCGTAAATTGTCAACAACTAGCCATTCTTTCAACTTTAATTCTACACCTTGAATTTTGGGGTAAATAACTTTAATGGGTGATAACTTCTAATCTAAGAGGCTTTTAGCAAACTTCCATATACCACTGAAAAAATCTTTTGAAGTCAGTTCCACGTGCACTTGAATTGATGTGTTATTCTAGAAATGGTTCCAAATTCTTTGTACCTTCACAATTCCTTTCACTTGAGGTGATTTGTTATTCTAGAAATGGCTCCAAATTGTCTCTACCTCCACAGCTAATTTCCTTTTCCATACATGTGCTCACCTCAATTCTTCTTGCAATCTTCTCTTTTTTTTCCATTTCACCGCCTTTGATCTAGATAGATCACCATTAACATATGTGACATCAATGACCTAATGGAAACATCTTTGTCAATACTTATCCAACATGCGTGTTATGCCAACAACACCTTTGACAATGGCAACATATTCTAACAATCTACCATCATCTTCCTTGCCTTTTCTATCAATGATAACATACTTCTAACAAAATGTATAGTTTTAAAGAAAAAAATATAACATGTTTTAATTGCTTAACGAAGTGAACTACACTAGGGACT
>APFE031495016.1:0-24065 GCA_000404065.3 Pinus taeda
TGAAAATGGGCCTTTCTATCAAGACAAATTTTCATTAATAGAATGTACTTTCCTACCTGAAACGTTGTAGATATCCAAGAAAAACTTGAAAAGCATAAGAGAACTTAGCGTAATGTACTTTCTTTCCTTCCTTAACATTATTAAAG
Source organism: Pinus taeda (assembly GCA_000404065.3). Taxonomy (NCBI): domain Eukaryota; kingdom Viridiplantae; phylum Streptophyta; class Pinopsida; order Pinales; family Pinaceae; genus Pinus; species Pinus taeda. The sequence continues at coordinate 147 of APFE031495016.1, forward strand.
ATTTGAGGTTCCCCAAGTCATCAGGTAACATTCAAAGGAAATGGCAGTTAGTAATAGTCCAATTCACAGCTAAAGATGTGTCACAAATACGATGGGGCATCTCCTCCGAATCACAAAAGTGCTCCAGGTTAAAATCTAGCATTATTGGAAGCTTAATGCTCGACTGGGTGTTATTGAACCCAGACATTTTTCCAATCAACACTAAAAGCTTAAAGATAGCTTCTCTAAGTCCTACATGACTTTACTATGCTCTTGAAGTGGGGGCACATGCAGGCTCTCCAAGTGAATAGTCTTAAACTAAGTGAAGATAAGGCCGATAAATCATTCAGTGTGGATCTCTTTAACCCATAATTGAATACTATGTCTCTCTTGAACCCATAATTGAATACTATTAGGACTTTCAAAATTTTCATGGAACTCAAAAATGTTGGAAGAAAGTATTTTCTTCCAGAAAAGAGTAAAACTAAAGCCTGTGCTTGAGGACAATTAATGTCACACCACTAAGACTTCTCCATGGAATCTATATAGGTAAACCACAAATGTAGAATTCCATTAGAATATTGTGTTTATTGAATACACAAATTAAATCACTGCATTTCTTTAAAATATTTTTTGAAATCAAAATTACCGAAATTACATATTGATAACCTAGTGGGTGTAGGATAAAATTCACCTGTGTCATTCACAGAAATCATGAGAAAAAACCGAATACTACATATAAAACCAAGAACAATTCAAATTCATCACTTCTAGGGACCTCTTAACCACCCTGCCAATACATAAGTATGTTCCTGTTTGCGGTTAGAAAAATTACCCAAATTACAATCTGTTTACTCCAACATATGTTGGAAAGTTATAGAAGGATGAATAGTGCAATCAATCCATTCCTTTTAGCCCTGGATTTGTTTCAGTTTAAAACCGAAGTATACAAATATACTTGTCCAATGTCTATGCTTTAACCATTCACCTTAAGATGTTTTTACAATATAATTTCCTAAGTCTATTTAATATCTTCATTATCAAAAAAACCAACCTATATCCATCTTTAACTCCACATCTACCACTCTTAGGGGGATGAAATCTATTTATCCCTCTGAGCACTTAGTAGACCTAGAATTAAGATGGATCTAAGATGATAGAATTTCCCCTTTAAATAGTCTATGCTCACATGAATACCATGGTATTACCATGGGTCAATACCATGGGTTATCATAAACGTGGAGCTTAAAAAATACTATTAGTAATTTATAAAAATTAATAATAGTTGATTTTTATTTTATTTTTTGTTTTAACCAAGCTAAAATGTTTAACATACATTAAATTACAACATCCATTTTTACTCTTGATCCACCAAGCCCCTAGAGGGATCAAATATTTTTTCACTCTATGCTAGATTTCATATCATGATATTTGATACCTCTCGGGGGTTAGTAGATCCAGAGTAAAGATAGATCTATGCTAGTTTAATTCCCTCCCCCATTTAAATAGGCTACATTCCAGGTGAATTCCATGGGTCAATACCATGTGCCATTTTTATTTTTATTAATACTAATATTAGGGTTAATAATGTTTTTTTGCATGGTATTAATAACAATCTAGTCCATGGTATTTGTCCCATATTATTTTGCCCATAGGTTTTACCTAAATATAACGCATTTTTGAGTTTTCGTAAATATAAGGTGACTTATGAAGTAAATATAAAAAAATGTTTTATTTGTTTACTATACCTCTCATTTATTTGTATTTTTATTAATTTACCATACCTCTTTTACAAATATGGTATTTGGCCCATAGGATTAACTTAAAATAAAACCTCTTTCTTGAGCGTACATAAATAGAATGAGGGTTATGGAGTAAATATAAAAAGAGGTTTTATTTATTTACCATACGTCTAGTTTATTTATATTTTTATTGATTTACCATACCTTTTGAGTAAGTATAAAAGGACGTTTTATTTATTTACCATATCTCCACTTTAATTATATTTTTATTTGTTTACACCCCTGCATTTATATAAGGTGACTTATGGAGTAAATATAAAAAATGTTTTTATTTATTTACCATACTTTTCATTTATTTATATTTTTATTAATTCACCATACCTCTTTTATAAATATGGTATTTGGCCCATAGGATTCACTTAAATAAAACATATTCTTGAAAATGGGCAAATGGATTCACTTAAATAAAACCTATTCTTGAAAATGGGCGAATGGAAGGTTGTAACTCCTAATTTCAAGGGCTAAATTTACCTTTTTTACCCTCTCCCTTAAAATAAGGTGGGCTATTTGAGGTGATTTGTAAAAATGTACTATGATACAAAATATTCGCCCACTAAAAATTTAAAACCCCTTAATTTCGCCAAAGGGCGAACATTCGCCCCTAAAATTATCCTTGCTCCTCTACTACTCCCACATCATTGATGGGTTCCTCATTCTCTTAATCTATTTCCTCTGTTTCTATCTCTGCATCCTTCTCAATTGTACTTACATCCTACGAGGTAGCCTTCTTTGTTCCAACTGCTCCACCGAGTGGAGTCATCCATTCTTCTGGCCATTGTTGTACTATGATGAGAAAATCATCTTCAGTTACGAAGTATGGCAATGGGTTCCATGTCCTAGTTGGGTGCTTCAATACCTTCACATAGGCTTTGTGGAAGTATGCTTTGAAGTATGCAATGTGACAATATAGCCGATATAAAATAGGTAACAACCTTGGATGTTGATTCACTACCATGTGTAGATCCATTTCCAATAGAAAATCCTACTCTCTATTGTGCGCGTCCTCTCCTTTGTAAACTAGAGGGAAGCATACCTCACCACTTCACAAGCATCCACCTCGACAGATGGAAATTGCGAGTCTTCTGGTTCTTTCCACATAATTAGCGTGATGAGTATTATCAACCAAATGTAGTGGAACAACTTTCTCTCTTCTTGTGCTTCCCTACAGTCTGTCAAAAAATCTTTGCAAAAATAGGCAACCCAGTTAAATTGGGCCCTCTTGCAACCACATATACTACGACTGTAGGCACCTCACTGGTCATGCATTTCCTCATTATCTTACCTACCAAGATGTGCACGACGAGATGCACTCCATGTTCATCAATGGAATTGATTTCATATCCCCACGACTTCTTCACTAGTCTGAACTTTTCCTTCATCATTTTTGCCATCTCCTTGTCCTTACTTTTTCCCACAAATTCTTCTATGGGGTCTGTTCCCTGATAAGGAAGCACTATGATTTTCCTTATTAACATCTCATCAATCAAAATCCTCATGCCAAATGCATCCATCACATACTAGTGCGAGGAGATGTCGTACACAGATTGTACTAGATGTGCTTCGGTCAAAGTGTGGCACATTTAGCATATTTAAGAGGCCTACTCTCTGTAATCATGTAGTCCACTAAAATGACTCTAACCTCATGACTCCACTTTCTGGGTACTAAACCTGCTTCAAATATCTACTTGGTTCAAATTGAGGATATTTTTTCCTATCATTAAAGTCACAATATTCCATCTTCAGATGGGGGATCTTCCCCAAAACTTCACCAGCAAATGACACTTCCTCCAGAAATAAAGGAGTGTACATGGTAGTCTTACCCTCCTTTGGTTCCTTAACTAGCTTGGTGTTTGGTTTTATTGGTGGCATGTAAGGTGGGGGCACAGTGTGAATATCTTTTTCCTCTGTGTCCATGTGGTGAAATTCGACCTCCTCTTCACTATCATTGATTTGTTGAGGTGCCTTCTCCACCATCAACTTCATTCCTTCTTGCATAGTCTTCTTCCCCTTATCTTATTTGTTCTTCGTGTGAACTTCCTTCTGTGTTTTCTTCCTTGATGATGTTTTGAGTTCTGTCCCAGAGACCTTATTTGGTCTCTTCTCCTGCTTCTTCTATGGTTGTGGTTCTGTGGGTACTTTCTTTCTCAGTAACCTCTAGCGCCTTGGGGGCATGGGTACCTTTGCTGCTTGTTCCTACATAATACCCAATAATCATTTTTCTGCAAAAATTCTAACAAGTCCCTCAAAACTCCTCTCAAACATACAGTAGCTTTCTTCACACTTAGATGGAATTTCTCAACTTCTCTAGACAACGAAGTGTCAAATATGGCACAGGATATGGTTTTTATAATAAATTTGAATTCCAGTCCCATGATTGATTCAATATTTGTTCATTTAATGCAGGTATTGGGCTAGATAGAAATAGTTATGCTTCGTAAATTCACTTCTCACATGCCCCTTAATGGAAATTTCCTTTATGGTACCTTTTCCCTTCCAACGGTCATATTTCCGGCCAACTTTGACGAGCCTTCCCTTGTAGCACACTCACCTTTTATTTTTCGCAACTCCTTCAGACTTTTTCATACTCCTAAGTATTGTGCAGTAAATGTCCTCCGACGAAGTACCTTTCTACATAGTAATTTATAGTCACGCACCCACTTCCAACTGCAGGTGGCACTAAGACTTACTTCCCTTCAATTTTTAGTGTGAAGCTGCAAGAGCATAATCGTCCCTATATATCTTCAATCTGCTACCATTCACTCATCCTAGAATCAACTAACCATTCAACTTCACAAGCTCAGCTACACCACCATCAGAGATGTTCTTGATAATATGTGGTCCTAACCAATTTGTTTTAAATTTTCCCAGGAACTTCTCGAATTTGTTGTCATATACTAATACAAGATATCCTTCTGGGAATGTCTTCTTCTTGATATGCCTATCATGTCAGGCTTTCTCCCTTTATTTTTGTACTTGTTGATGGAACCCTGCTATGAACTTGTCTTCTTCTAAAGCTAGTATTTCCTTCATAATGCCAGGGGTTTCCATATCTTTGCTAGTTGCAATTATCAAACTTGGCACAATGTATTCCATAGGCATAACTGCCTCTTGTCCATATACCAACCTAAACAGTGTCTATCTTGTTAATTTCTTGCATGTTGTTCTATATGCCCACAAAACCACTGGAATTCTCAAATCCCATTCATCTCTTTTGACATATCATACCTTGGTCGATGCATTCTCCATAATCTTATTGAAAGCTTCCACTATTCCACTTTCCTGAGGATGATAAGGGTTTCTCTTTTGGTGGTAAACCTGAAATTCCTCAGTTAGTGTTTCAGTGGTCTTGTTTAAGAAATGTGTGCCTTGGTCACTCATCAAGATCTTCAGACAACCAAACCTGGACAATATATATTCAAAGACGAATTTCAAGTAGTTTCCATGCCACAATCCTTCACTGGTTGTGCCTCATCCCATCTTGTTAAATATTTAGTTACAATGATTATATACCTCGCACCAGTTTTATTTCCTGATGGACTTATAGGTCCAAAAAATTCAATAGCACAGTCAAAAGCCTGCAAAATTACCTGCGGAAGTAGTGCCATATGGTCTCTTTTAGATGGCTTTCCTATTCTCTAACATACATCACATGCTTGACAAACTTCTTTTGCATCCTTATGTACTATGGGCCTCCATAGCCCAACTCTCAAGATTTTCTATGTAGTGGTTTTTCCTACATAATGACCACCTGTGACTCCTCCATGAGCTTTTGTTAAAAGACTCTGTCATTCATGTTTAGGGGCATACCTACGTAGTACTTCATCTAGTCCCATTTTGTACAAATGTCTAGCAATCAATGAGAAATCATCTGCTCAAACCACTAACTCCTTTTGATTCGTGGTGTACTTCACAGGTGCCATTCATGTGGCTAGAATTTGAATAATATCTGCAAACTGATCATCTGTGACTCTAATTGTGAATCGTTATGCACCGGGAAAGTTATCATTGATATTTGTGGGTTCTTCTCCTATCTCTATTCTTTATATATGATCAGGCCCAGTATTCAATTTCCCTAGCTTCACTATAACATAAAAGTCATATTCCTAAAATCATAACAACCATCAATATATTTTTCCTCCTAAAAGAGGCTTACTCACCAAATATTTCAGTGCGAAGTGATCAATGAACATTTTGAAATGTACCCCCAAAAGATAGTGCATGAACTTTTGTAATGAATATACCATAGCTAATCCCTCTTGTTCTGTCGTGTTATAGTTCTTTTCTGCGTTGGACAGTTTCCTGCTTGCAAATGCTATGGGATGATCAATTTCTCTTGCTCATGGTTGCACTAACACTACACACAATTCTATTTAAGATGCATCAACATGTACATCGAACTCCTTCTTCCACTCTAGGAAAACTAGAATAGGCACAGTTACCATCTTCTCTTTTAGTACATCCAAGCTCCCGTGGAATTCTTCACTCAACTAAAAGGTCGCATATTTCTTCAACAATTTCTCCATTGGTGTAGTTGTCTATGCATACCCCTTTATAAACTTTCTGTAGTAGCCAATGTGTCCTACTGTCATACGCAGTTGTCTCACTGTTTTTGGTGTTCGCAGGTTCACAATAATTGTGATCTTTGAGGGATCCACAATTAATCCTTGTTTACAAACTACATGTCCCAAAAGTATACCAAATAGTGCACAAAAGATGCACTTCTTCAAGTTCAATAAGATCTAGTACTACCTACATGTATCCCACATCAACCTTAAGCTTGCCACATGCTTCTTTAATAGACCAAAGATTGTCCAATCATCGAAATATACTTCCAAAAACTTGTGTATATATTCTTTAAATGCCGCAACTACAACTCTAGAAAATATAGTAGGCACATTCTTTAATCCAAAAGGCAACACTGTGTACTGATAAGAGTCCCACTCTATAGAAAAAGTTTTCTTATGTCTATGTTTTGGCACAATTCTGATTTGATGATACCTTGAAAAGACATTTATGAAAGAATAGGCCTCTTGTCCTCCTACATTATCCAATACTTAATCTATAAATGGTGTAGGGAAGGGATCGTGTAGGCATGCATTTCCTTAAGTCAATACAAATTCTGATTTCCCTTTCTTCCTTCTTTTCCTGAACAACCATGGGACTTACCCATTCATACTCTTTGACAAGTTCAATTATCCCAACTGTTAAAATTTTGTCTAATTATTCTTTCACTTTATCCTTGTATTTTGGATTCAATCTATAAGGTCTCTGCTTGAGAGGCTTCACATCAAGCTTCAGAGGAATCCTCATAACTCCCAAATCTTCTAATATGCCCTTCATATCTAAGAACTTAGTGGGGAGCAACTCCTAATATTTATGCAAGTGATCTGTTATCTTGTTGACTGTGTCTTCATCCAAATAATCTCCTATTGTTGCGTACTTTGGTTTAGCCTCCGACCCTATATTCACCTTCTTCGTCTTCAATGGCTTCATTATATCAGGCATCTCTATCTTAGGTACATTTATTTTGTGATGACATTCTGATTCTTTGATGTCAATATTGTGAGGATCTTCATCCTCTTTGGCATTGAGATTATAGCATTCCATTACATTACATATTTTTGCAACCCAATAAGGTTACTAGATAGCTGAAACAACGTTCTCAAAATTATTCTTCTTAATTATATTTAGAGCTGCATCTATATGTGGATAGTCATCTTCAAATCTGAATGTCATTACAAATCCATCAACCATTTCTGCCCAGCTAGCAGTACCATGTCAAATCTCAGATTCCAAATACCAATTCTGAGGAATTGTCTCCAGGGTATGGATGAAGCCATGCACCCATTCATCTCGTGGAGTTTCTCCCCAAGATTCCATACAAAGTTGTATGTGGTCTCTAGGATCATTCTGGCCATCATACTTGTCTGTGAGCTCTATTTTTGCTTAACCAAACCTTACCCACATCAACCTTCTACATTTTTTCCAATCTCCTATACTCTTCTTATGCGTACCCCACCATCTAGCAGGAGTAGCCCTCAGTGCTTGATCCAGCGCTAACAATATTTGACATTCGGGTACCCATCTTTCATAATAGTTAAAGAAAGTATTTATATTACCAAACCATCATACAAAGGCAAATCACATACTTCAGTGGTCATATAATGCACTACTTTAGTGATCCTTGCACATTGCCTTATAGAGACTTCATGCGACCTATCCTTCCAATTTTCCAATTCCTCTGCTGAATCTAAAGTGTAGAGACTATCTTACTCCCAAGTAAGTTTTCCATCTGCAGAAGGGTTAGTCCATTATTCCTCTTTTGTTGTTATCTGATAAATGTTGTCGATGTCTTCCATGTTGTACTCTTCTCTAACAGGTTCAGTATATCTCACTCCCTCCGATGGATCTAATGGCCCAATAATTCTCATATTATTGCTTTCAAATATCATTTTCCTTTTCTTGAAGTTAATTGTAGCCATGTTATCAAATTCCCAATCCAATCCAAGCAACGCGAGGTAGGGATTACTATCATCCACAATCTCACTCACTTTGAAGTCAGTGGTAATGCGCACTCCATCAATGTCTACCGCGATACTTGACAATCTTCCTAGAGGGACAATCTTTTATTGATTCACCATCTTCAGCTAGATAGTTGGCCATTGTAGTTTCATCTTAACCATCAATTCCCACATTTTCTTCAGCAATACATTGGCATCAAATCCTAGATCCAAGATAACTTGATCCATGTCATATTCCCCAATCGGCATTGTAAGCCTCATTTCCTTTCTAGTCTGCTTCTTGTGTCTATGTATATTATTCACTGCGTGCATCTCAATTTGTGGTACCTCTTTAGGAGCACAAGAGTCTATCAATTCCTACAATCCTTCTATGACCTTCTAATTTCTCAACAACTTCATGCAAGTCTATAGAAAAGACTTCAAAATATCCAGATCCACATCTTGTTTCGTAACTGGTACTATATTGCAGTTATCCTTCTGAGTCAGGTGTGCAGTAGAGATCAAGGCCCCATCATCCATAAAGCTTTGCTTCGCCTCCATGAAAACTTTATTTTCCTATAGGATATCAAATGTAGGACTATTTTCAGTAGTTTTCTTACCCATGTAGCTTCAGCTTCCTTTTCGCATTGGCCTTATCATTTTCAGTCATAGCTCCGCTTCTTGTTACAATGTCGATGTGTGGTTGATCCTCGACTCAGCAGTCATCATTTGGATATTTTCTACAAGATGCTAGTTTCTTTTCTCCTGCATCTTTGTAATAATGATAGAGAATTCTTTTATCACATGATCAAAAGACTTACAATGGCTACAGGTTGTTGTAGGGTTCTAACAGCCTATTTCAAAGTGTCTTGCCTATCCACAGTTGTAACAGATAATCTGGGTATGTCCTCAACCAGCATGTTGGCTAGGATCCTCATGTGTATTTCCTTCAGCTTGCAGTCTATAAGCATCAGCAGTGCGGTCCATAATCAAGTCATAACTTCAGAAAATTTTCTCATCATGGCCTCCTGATCTACAAAAGTTACAAAACAACTTCTTCGGGGTCTGCACATACTTTTGTAATAGGTAGAAATCTTCAGAGCGATGCTATCCTGTCGTTCTACAAATCTCACACCACAAACATGGGTTTACCAGACTTGGTGCTCAATTTTCCAGATAATCTTTGAACACATGCCATTGATCCTTATAATGACCCTCTAATTTGCATTTTATACACAATACTTCTAACCTAGTCTCTTTACCTTTCTTAAGATCATGTAATTCCAAGGTCAAATTGGCTAGCTCACTCTACATCTGTTGTACTCCTACATGAGTATCTCCAATTGGCGAAGCTTCCAACTTCATCGCAATCTATAATTCTTTAGCTTGAGTCATGCTCTTTTGTTGCATCAAAGGTAACCTAATATGTGGTAGTAGCATGGCTATGAACCATTCTTTATTTTGTTTTGGGGATATATTAAAGCTTACTTGACCCATGAACACCTTGAATTATTGATTCAACTCCTCCATAGATTCAGTTGTTGTCTATTTGATTTCTTTTAGCTTTGTGATGCACTGTGATTTTGATTTCTATCTCTTGAATTCTGATACCAATTCTTTCTTAATTTCATCCAACGAAGCATTTAGGTTAGTCACAGAGTATTTCATATACTAGGTTAGCGCTCTTTCTCACAGCGACATGACGAGTTACACCTTCTTTACATCATCACTACTTATCTATCTTGCTATCCATATTGCATCAACTACAAACTAGAATTGATCAGGATCCTCTGATCCCAATCCTTTAAAAATAGGTAGCTTAATTTCATCAACCATTTTCCTTTTTGGGGGGATAGGTGGAGGGGGAGTGGGTGGGAGTGTAGGGGAATTATGGGGAAAGGGATGGGGTGTAAGGGGGTTGGATGGATGGGGAATCCCAAAGATGCCTTGATTTTTCTCAACTCCTAACTTCAGCATGCCTTAAGGATGGGTGGTGGAATGCCATGGGGTTGTAGGGTTACTTCTTTCTTATTAACTCTTAGATCCTCCTAACAAGGGGCTATATTTATTCTCAATAAAATTCTTTGGATTTGTTCTGTATCATTTGCCACTTCACGTAGACCCTACCTCAGGCTTATTTCCTCTTTGTCCAAACAATAATCTGATTGCATTCATAGAATCCCCTTTTCACACAATAACATCTTAATCTAGATATTAAAATCTCCTAAGAACATACCTCGTGGTCCTTTGAAAAGTATTCGTTCAACTTCGTTATAGGACACGATCTCATCTATCGTGAAATCAATGATAAATCTTCCCAAAATGCTACCGATCTAGAAATCAATAGCCCTTGACATACTATTACTGACGTTCTTTTGTTGCCGTATCAATTCAGGATTCCACTCCTTAGGTTCATCTTTCTTGAAACAAGTCTTATGCTCGGTCAACTTAGATACCCACGTGTACAATTCGATGTGGAACAAACCAAAGAAAATTCTATATGTCTCTTTGAAGATATACTTCTGCAACTAGTATTCAACTGATAATCAAGTGTTTATGTTCTCTTTTTCCACAAACTCTCTTTATTTCTATTCAATCCACTACTGGATTTATTTGTTTGACAGATGCTAAAACATATTCCTGACATAGGTTCCAGTCCCAACAATGGAACCATTTTTTGATTTAAGAGGGCTTGAACCAGGTTCACATTGTACTATGCATAAACAAAACCCTAAACCACTGACCCTTTTGGTAACGTCTTGCAAGTAGATCGCAGTCTCACCCAAAGCGGTTATGGGATATTGTGGAACCAAGTTTCTACAACTGGAGGGATATGCTCATTGTGGTGTTTGTGTGTTCACTTATGTCTTGTATATTCCTACAACTTTTCATACATGAATAACTTTGCGCTAATGATTAACCTTACAGATTGGTACTTAACACATAGACATAACATAAAATAGTATAACATGTATTCTTTCACATAATTTAGTAAAAATCATGCACAACAATATCAATAACAATAGGGAATGAACATAGAAAGATACATATTACATCACCAAAAATTCTTCTTTCTTAATAAGGATCTTCAATACATGCTCTTCCCTTACCTGCACACCCAGCTGCAAGTGGTTTGTGCACTCAGTTACAGAATCTTCAAGGCCTCCACACACTCAGCTATGGAGCCTTTCCCAAATGCAAACTCAAGACAGAGAATACAAACAATCTATTCTTAGTTAGTTATATTTGACAAAGTACTACATGTTCTTTATATATTTTTCCTTACTACAAGACCATGGTCCACATACAATGTATCTGACAAAACAATGGTCTAATACCTGAAACCCATTAAAAAATAAGGTACTTTTGACCCACCCCAAAGCCCCTAAATAATACATGATCAATAAGAATTTGCCAGCTCCACGCGCTTAACTCCTGAAAATGCCGAGTCTTTGACCCAAATCTTGGACCAAGTTGGGTTGTGCCCAACATCCTCAATGTGTGAACAAGAGTAATTCCAATTATTGGAAATATATTGAAATACATGCTTGTTCCTTCCTAACAAAATGCCCAAGCAAACCATTAATGGGAGATTATGAGTTTGATAGAATGGCCATTATGCCACCAAGAATCCAAGCAACCTGTATAGTATCACCCTGTCACCTAGTCTTAATAGCTAATGAGTGATAAATTTGATTCCATATGAGCTAAACAATAGGGCGTAATACAAAAAGATGATCTATAGTTTTAGATTTTTTCTTGCATAAATAGCAATGGGCCTTGAAAATATCGTCGCTGTAAATTATCCTCGGTTGGTCTCTTGTTGTTTAAGAAATACCACATAAATAATTTCACTTTTGCAGGGGCTTTTAGTTTCTAGATTAAACACCACCACCAATATTTGTGCTCTGCTCATGATCTGAGTAGATGAATAGGTAGTGTTCCTTGGGGGTGTATCTCCCATGCGTGTATATAGCCCAAATCATCTCATCCTCTTGATCGGTGATCCTAACATGTGTCTTCATGAGTGCATTGATGAATTTAGTCCAGTCTTGTCCCCACTAATTCAGGATCATCAATTATGTTTCTGATTTCCAATACTGATCAAAAACCGATGAATTGTCTAAGTTTGCAACTTGATATAAGTATTTGATGCCAACATAGTCCACGAAAAGAGTAAGATCTGGGCATTCCCGTGACTAGACTATGCATCCCTGCCAATTTAGACACTTTCACCAGACCCTATACACCAAGCCAGACCATGTTTAATGACAGAAATGGAGTGTATAATAGCCCTCCATATGATAGAGATGTCTGACCTGCTTCTTTTAGGGCTACGGATCCATTTCAGAATCGAGAGGGGGTATATATATTTATAGTACACAACATCCTTCCATAAGTTGGTGGTAATGAGTAATTTCCATCCCATTTGGGTTGTGAGTGCTTTTAAAAATCAACTGAAGTTTTTCATCCCACATCTACCCCACTTCTTAGGTCTAGAAATCTGATCTCACCTTACCCATGCAAATTTCTTGCCATGCAAATTTCTTGCCCTCCTTGTTCCCTCTCCATAAGAATCGACAACAAATATTTTGTATTCGATTAATAATATAACACCATCTAATAAAACAAAATGGCCTCCAATACTAAGTTAATAAGCACCAATCTCCCCACCTTGGATAACCAACAATGATACCATATGTTAATTCTAGCTTCGATCTTGGCCACCAACCATATCCAATATGATATAAGGTATTTGTTGGGCTTGAGCCTAAAACCCAAATATTTAAGCCCTTCTTCCAAAGTGAATTTCATGTAAGGAAATCTTTGTTGTGCATATACACTCTCTTATTATGTATAATTTGATGAAGAAATGGTGGATTTGTTATGATTGGTTTCCATGCCTATAGCCTTGCAAAATTTGGATAATATATGCTGAAAACTTGAAGATTCATGGATGGATCCATCAAGAAATATGAGAATGTCATCAATAAAAACAAGATGGCATAGGGTAATGGAATCGACCAGTTTAACCCCATCGAGACTCCCAAAATTTTTAGCTTCTGATATAACTCTACTCAGACCTTCCGTAATTAATAGAAAGAGCAAAGGCAATAATGGACACCCTTTTCTAAGGCCTCTCTCAACATGAAATAAATTTGATGTTGCACATTAATCAAAATTATATAAGAGACCAAGGTGATACATCACATAACCCAGTTAATAAAGGTATGTGGGAAACCTATATGAGTCAGAATGTTTCGGATATATATCCAACTAGCTCTATCGAAGGCTTTGGAGATATCAATATTGAGAATAATTATTTTCATATCCTTTACTTTTATAGAGTGCAAGCCTTCCTGGTCGGTGCTAATCTCTTCATGGATCTATCTATGGTTTAGGAAGGAAAATTTCTCCTTAGAGATGCGTTGGAATAAGATGGGATTAATGTGATTGGCAATGATTTTGGAGATAATATTGTATATACAATTGCACACAGAAATGAGCCTAAAATCATCAAATGAAAGTGGCTTATCAGTTTTGGGGATCAAGGAAATGAAAGTTTAGTTGAAGGCTTCATACATTTTTCCATTGATGCTATAGTCTTCTATAACTGTAAGGAGATCCTATTGTATAAACTCAAATAAATTCAGATAAAATTTGACAGGCCATCCATTTAGACACAGACTTTTATCCTTCTTGAACCATTTCAACACTACCTCCAGCTCCCCCATAGTAACAGGTTTATTTAGTTTCTCAATCCCATCTTCATTCGCAAACCATGGAAAATGTTTGGCCACTGTAAATATATCGTTTATTGATGCTTTGCGAGGGGCACTAAATAGTTGGCCAAAATGTCAAATTCCCATATCAACCAGTGTGTTGAAGGATTGTGCCTCTTAACCCCCTTCATCATTAAGTGACAAAATGGTGTTTGTGGCCTTAGTTCCTCTAGCACATTACTGAAAGAATTTTTTGTTATCATCACCTAATTGAAGCCAGATGGCTCTGCTCTTAAGTCTCCAGGATTCTTCCCTTTGCCTTAGTATTCTGAGTCTCTCTCCTTCAAACCGCGACAGGTGGAGCTTAGAATCCATGGATATAAATCCATTTTTACCTGAATCCTCAAATATGGCCAACTCAGATTCAATATCACAAATATATGCTTCATCCCTCGTTTTATTTTCCTTGGCCCATTCTATCATTGTTTATTTAAGTCTACTCAAATTACTAGCTATGAGTTCCACAAAAGATATTTCGCTTACCTGATTGCAAGAAATCCACGTGTCTTTTAATATATGATTAAATTCCTCCTCTCTTAACCAGGAAGAATTGAATTTAAATGGCACCTTTGGCTTCAGAGATGATACCACAATTTCTAGGAAAATTGGAGAATGATCTAAAATACCTCCTAAACCTACCCATTGCCTTTTCTTGTCAATCTTCTTTAGTAAAGGTGCCTTAATGAGGAATCTGTCCAGTCTTCTAGCAGGCATAGCATCACCCATCCTTCTATTTATCTAGGTAGGCTGAACTTGGGAAACTTCAATGTTGAGGAAATTGGAATGGTCCAAGAGCTACTCAAAGAAATCGATGAGGGATTCTACCCATGCATGGCTTCCCCATGATTCGACGTGACCTATTGAGAAGTTTATATCTCCTCTCGTAATAATATTGTCTCTTATCATAATAGATTCCCCCATTAAGTCCTCCCATAATTCCACCCTATGGTGATAGGGGTTGTAAATATTTACCATACTAAATATTATTCCTAATTCTTTTGAGAAGATATATGTAAATAAGGCCCATTCCCACACCCACACATTTTGTATTCTCATAGTTTTGTTATTGATACTAGTCGCGCATCCGTCTAATCTACCCTCGGATTCCAATGCATAAAAATTCCATCTGGGGAAAAGGGAATTCAACTAATTAGTGATTTTTTTACCATATCCAAGGGTCTCCTCTAGGAAAATGACATCCAGTTTTTCAACTTCAAACAACCTCCTCAGGGCTAGTTTTTTTTCAAGGCTAACCAGACCCCTGCAATTAAATGATAACCACTTCATCTAGGAATCATTGCAAGGCTTCTGTTTTCTCTAAGAACCTGATCAATAAAAAATTATCTACCAGTTGCCACTTCTACCCCAACCTTACGAATGGCTTTAGATATCTTCGAGTGTTTACCCCTCAGAAGAATTGGGACCCTTGGGGGTAGAGGTTCTTCCAATGTCACATCCCGACACCTAGGAGTGCTTGACAAGGGATAATGAACGTAGATTGTACCTATGGTTAGTGCTAGTATCACATGAGGAAAGATCACAATCTTCATAACAAAGGCCTAGCTAGAGTGGTCAGGGAGGGAGACGAACAACAAGCATGGGTCAATACCAAGGGACAAGTAATGGTGTTCAGATCACATATAGATAATGCCATCCCAGACAATGGAAAATATGATGTGGAAAAATGTACCGAAAGTAAATTATGAAAATGTATAACCAAGGAAGGGAGAGAGAGTTCAGTATCCAGAAGAGGACCAGATCTAGAAGAGTGTGAGCGTGTAACCCTTGCTGAAGAAGGTTATATGTTGACTCCTATGAACATTTGATGGTGTCCCTTCTTAGTGGCAGTGTTATTTCTTATGTGTTTTTGGTGACATACACCATCCCGTCTACCTCTTCCCACACCCCTTCTATCCTAGCCACCGGGTTCCTAGCTCTATTCTCCTTAGAATTCATGGCGGAACCTTTGAACAGATGGGCGACCTCATTGAACCTCCTACATCTGAATGGAACCCCTTCATAATCCAAAATCTGCAACCTGGTTTGTCCACGATACTGGAGCCTTGTACTTTCCACCAAACCTTTTCTGGTGTCCAAGTGAATAAGGATACACACAAATGCCATCTTCTGAGTCCCAATGAATGATTTATCATGCTCCAAGTAAACTTTCAAATCATATCTGATACATCAAAACATATCCTTTGACCCATAATGGAGAGGGAGTCTTGGAATCTACATCCAAATTAGCCCCACACCCATCTTTTCCTTATCAGGGTCGAAAAGCAGCGACCACTGGTTCAACACAAGTGGCACCATCTCAATATGCCAGAATTCTGATAGAACCCAATTGGATTGCTGAGGATGAGAGAAACTTGGAGCGAACCAGCCCCTTGTAATATTCATGACATTAGGAAAATGATCGAGTATCTAACCCCAAATCTCCATGACCCAGTTTTTGAGTCGCATTGAAGTATAATTTCATCCTCTCACCTTGCTAACCAGGACAATTCCCAAATACCAATATTCGTCCAATACCAACATTCGTCCCCACTCCCTAACCTTGGTACTTCTACATTTTTGTTGAATTTCTTCTGAGAACCCTCCTCCAAAAGACCTACTCCATGAGTCAAACTATCCTTTTCCTTTGAAACCCTATTTCCATATTGTCTGGCTTCCATAATTATATTTGGTGCTCCTTCAAATAATTTAGAGGTCTTCACCAAGTGGGGACGCCTCACCTCCTGAGCAGTATGCGTTGCCTCGACTATCCTCAAGTTCCCTACCACCTACGATCGAAAAAATTCTGAGACGAGTATATGTTCACTTACCCCGACCACCCCTGTCTAATACGTAGAAGATTCACCAAGGCCCACTGCCAAACTAAAGAGATGATCCTAATCCAAAATATGTGTCTCAAATGGTGAGGGGATTGATAGGACAAACTGTGGTTGATAATATGCCAGAAACGGATCGTAAAATGAGTCAAGAGAACCAACAGTACCGGGTACCGAATCAATGGGCTCAAACTGTAATGTGGAGAATGAAACCTCCCTAGCTTCCAGGGCACGGTTATATGTAGAAACTTAAAAAATTGGTTCCCCGACATTAACCAGTGGATTCAAACTGGCTTGTTGAGGTGGATCCTCTGTCTAGATCGATATGGAAGTTATGGAGTTAGAGGAAAAATCCACTAATTCCTCCTCCATCTCAGAAAAACGGCCCTGAAGGGGATCAGGCATCGAAACAGTGGATAGTGAAAAGTCTGCTGGAAGTGTGAGCCCTCCCCTCCAAAACAAACCATTAGTCCGATGACATGCATTCACTACACCGCGACCACCTCCACTGCCTACGACCTCCATTGCAGTCTTCTTTCAATACCCTATCAAAACTCTATCGTCTCACCAACATTCGTAGAACAGCTCGGCCACAGAGCCATCTTCGCCTCCCTTAGGCACCCATCTTCATGTTTGTAAATGATATATATATATATCTATATATATATATAGATATACATATATAAATATAAATAAATAATATATATATATATATATATATATCATCCCACCACGACCACCTCCATTGCCTACGCCTACACTACAGTTATAAATCGATAACCTATCCAAACCATATCTTCTCGCTCAACCTTTGTAGAATAGCTCGACAAGATAGCCATCTTCGCCTCCCATGGGGACCCATCTTTAGGTTTGTTGCTATAAAATATATATATATATATATATATATTATATATAATATATATATAAATAATATATATATAGATATAATATAAATATACATAATATGTAATTGTAGAAAATTAATTAATTATTTAAAATTGATATGTAAATTGTCGATAAATAATATAATAGTTTTCATTTAATTTACTTTCTTTAATTTTACTTTTTATTAATATTTAATGTTCAAATAATTGAAATATA
This sequence comes from Pinus taeda, assembly GCA_000404065.3. Taxonomy (NCBI): domain Eukaryota; kingdom Viridiplantae; phylum Streptophyta; class Pinopsida; order Pinales; family Pinaceae; genus Pinus; species Pinus taeda. The sequence continues at coordinate 18,146 of APFE031495016.1, forward strand.
TAAATTTGAAAATGAAAAAACTAGCAAATGAACACATGAATATAAGATATGACAAGTGAGATATAATAAGTAGGAAGTCCTAGCTAGAAAATGAGAAACCCTATGTTTTGATATTTTTTCTTCAGTTATGAAAATGTAAATATAAAGAAGAGAAACTAGTTATAGAATAACCTACATTCATAATTAATAAACATATAAAAAGTTTAAATTAAGAAAATTATAAAACATTTAAAAGAAAAAGGCCAAAAATATAGTTTTAATCAAATAAAAAACACTAATATTTTTATAGATATAAATATGTGAAAAATAAGAACATGGGGTATAGAATAGATGATGATCGGGTGTATTGTTAAGTTCCTCTGTTATGTAAAGGTCATCAATTCGAAACTCCATGGGAAAAATTCCAATCATGTTAAGGGTTGGTGTGGCCGAGGGAGGGTGTGATCCCTAGGTAATTTTGATGGTTTATATATCCCTGAGTCATGGTTTCTTAAGAAATAGGTCAAGACTAATGTAATCCTTGATGAACGCAGACCACTTGACAAACAAACAAAAAATATGTGAAAAATAGATAAATGTAAATAACATTATGATGCAATACATAAGGTGAAATGCTCTGTACGACATGTGAAACTTCATTTGACCTCCGTCGGAAGTCACTTTCGTAAGGTAAGGAGTTTAATGGTATATGTTGGGGCCGGTAAAATTTATATTGGGCTTGTTGAATGGAGGTTGCTTGCTATTAGCTTGAGCTGTTGTACTTTGGATGGGTTCTTTAGCTCTCGAGTATTCTTGGAGTGGGATCGATTTCAATGCCACTACTCCATCCACTCTATTCACACTTCAAAAGCTGAAAGTCCATCTGTTCATTCCCATTTATTCACTCTTGTCTGTGGGTTGCAAGTTTTTTTGCATGGAAGAGCGGTTGGTTTTGGGTTCCTTTCTAGTGGTGCTTTGTATATTGTCATCTAAGTGTCTTTTGTGGTTGAGCTAGTGTCTGGGGCTTCCACTTGTGGTGATTCTTCTATTATTCCTCCTCCCTCTTGTCTTAGCTATGCTCTCTGTGTTGCTTGCTTGTTTGGGGGCTCTCTCCTAGGTTTTGGGGTGAAATTTGATTTTTAAAGGTGGTTCGGAGTTCTGGTTTGGTTTGCTTCATGTGTGGTTAGATGTTGGGTTGCTTGTTTGTTTAATGGGTGATTTTCATTAGTTCTTAGAGGTTTCTAGAAGGAATGGTGGTGTTGGCTCTGGTTGGGCTCTGAGGGTTCTAGAACCTAGGGTGTAGATAGGTGGCCGACAATTATGGCCGCTGGTGTGTCTTATGTCTATGAAGAGGTAATGTGTTGGTCTAGCTAGTGTGGAATGCAATTGTGGTCAAAGTCTTATTTTTCCTGGTCTATGGGTAGCAGTGGTAAATTGTGTAGGGGTGGTTGTTGTTGGTTATTGCGGGGTAGGAGTCAGGCCTTCACTGGCGATCGATTTGGCAGAAGAATCTGTGATGTGTAGTGGGTCTCGTCCTAGAAGTATCCTCCTATGTTGGTATCATGTGTCTTATTCCACGAATCTCTCACTCCTAGTCCTTGAAGACATGCGTCTCGACGAACTGGAGCGACTCGGCCAGATTGTTGGAGGTGTTGCGAGGGGTAGTAATGCTACAAGCTTCAAGCAGGGAAGGAGCACCATAGGTGTTGTGCTCAGAGTGTCGGATGGAGCACGAGTCTACAAGGTCATTGTGGGCTCTAAGTAGAGTGGTTATGTAGTTCCTGGCCATGGAGATGTTGGAAATAATACGGAGAGGGGGGGCGGGGTGAATCAGTATTATCAAATCAGTAAAACTTTCTAAATTCCATACTTAGATACATATACGCTACTTCAATTAAGTGAACCCGCGTGTATACGCAACTGTGTCTAAAGCAACGAGCATATATCCAGATTATTTATGGTTCAAATAATCCATTACACTTTGATCTTTAGTTAATGCATCAGAACTTCATTAACCATATGAATAGTAAACAGAAGCAGTAAAACAGAACAGATCATCACACACAACAAGCACTCATGAACACCATGATATAAGGTGGAAACCCAATGTGGGTGAAAACCACCTGCTGCAATTTGTTTCTATCTTCCTTTAATAAGAAACTTCTTTTACAATGTATTGGTGCAGTCCTTTACCAGTATGCAGGCTGCAACCTGCAGAGAGATACAACCCTCTCTCATTCTCCAGCTTCTCCTGGAAGGGAGCTACAACCCCCTCTTTAGCTCTTGCACTAGCCAAGATACTAGTACGTAGGTGCTGGCCTACAGAACGCTACAACCTTCTCTTCCTTCCTCCAGGTACCGCGTTTCATAAATTTTCAGACTGGATACACTGAAGCACAACTCTAAATCTGAAGGCCACGTTTCATACAATTTTCATACTGGACCCATCAATATCATTGAAGTACATAAACACTAGCATCATCAAAAACCCAATACTGAAACAATGAATCCCTATCAACAAAAGCAGTCACCAGAACACAGAGCAGAACACTAAACTCTGCAACAATATTCAGACCCAACTGTATCATCAAAAATCATAGCTCAAATGGTATATGCTATTTGGACGAACCAAACCCACGTATATACGCGCTTTTACCAAAGCCAACCCATGTATAGATCTATAAATATTCAATCATGACTTGCAGCTATTTCAAACTTAAGTTATACCCAGTTCAGAACATTACTTGCATCAGTATACAGATCTAGAATAAGCATAATCAATCATATAGAGATAGTTCATTTCAAACCATTTGATCCCGATCTATCCTTAGATCTTGTTCTCCATCAACTTGTGAGATCCCTCCTTAGCTTAGATCAAGCAACCCATAACCTGCATATTGGATCTCATCCTTCATCAGATATTCAAGACTTTCTCAATGCATTTGCCTAATGATCTTCTTCTCCTTTTATAGTCTTAGGCCTTTTACAATACCATGGTCCAAAACCATAACAAACCAATACCATGAACCCAATACTAGGGATCAACACATCTTACGAGATACTACGGTCCAAAATCATAGGTTCAAATACCAAGGACCAACTACCATGGACCAAAAGTAAGTTCTCCAACATATACGTGCTTTTCCTTGCATGAAAGTGCTTTTCCTTGCATGAAAGTGCATGAAAGTGCGCCTTTTGATCAGAAATCCCACGTGTATACGCATTTCTGTATATAGAGAACTTGCGAGTATAACCTGCGTGTATACCCTACTTGGTATATAGCGAACCTGCGTATATACGCGACTTGGTATATAGTGAACCTGCGTATATACGGGACTTGGTATATAGTGAACCTGCGTATATACTCAGCTTTCTTCATTCTTTGTAGTCTGATCATCAATTCTTTGCTACTGATCTGTTCCACTATAATCTGTCATATTTCCATCAAGGACAACACTTGTATCATAATGCCAACAATCTCCCCCTTTGGGCTTGATGGCAAAGCTAACTTGTTATACTCAGAATTGTCATCTGATTTCTTTGAGTTGTCCTGCATTCTGTCACATCTGATATCTCTTCTGTAGATTCATCTAGATATATATAAGTGAGGTGATCTTCTACGAGAGGGTTGCCATCAAGTACAACACATGCATCATAATGCCAAAAATCTCCCCCTTTGGACTTGACGGCAACAACACCAAATCACTCTCCCCCTTTGACATCAAGGGCAAAGGGCGAACCAAGATATTCCCTTTCCAAGATAGGTGTTCTGCTATTCATACTCCCCCTGAGTATCTGGTGAAATCTCTAAATGAGCTCCCCCTTTGAATATGCCAAGGTGTACCAAACTATCCATGCTACATGCTGAAAGCTCTGCTCTTGTTGAATTGTGCTGTTCATGCTCCCCCTAACTGTAGGGAAGATATGCAAAAGATGTTCTTTAAGAAGAACCAAGACTTATACATCATAAATGACCTTCCTATCACCAAAAGACTTAATACATACATCTATCACCCAACCAAGTGTGGATACATCAGAAATTTACATATGACAACCAATTACATTACGTCAATCATCCCAGGCATAGTGGGGAAACCAAAATAGGCTGTTACATGACCTTCGCACCATAAAAGAGATACCACAAAAGAGATACATGGCATAGAGACGAAATATCTAGACCAAGACTTATGAAAGTCACCAACAACTGATAGCAGCAGCATCTGTTAATCACCATTCAGATCAGCAACCAAGATTTCCTTTTATTCTCCTTCTGTACTTAATCTACCTGAACCTAAACATGGCTTTTGTACACGATCCAGGAGCTTCTAAGGTAATGCCAACAATACATTATTAGCTGTTTATCTGCTCCCCCTGAAGCTATGCCAGATGGTCTCTGTCATCCCCATATCAGACTCTTCTCACCCTGAGTCTGGCCCACTGATTTCATTCAAATCAACATATACGCGACTGTATCCGCAGAAAAAAGCGTATATACGTGGATACTCCTTATTAAACTCGCGTACAACTATTTCCAGATCAGCAACCTACAAATGTCCTGTACCAAGGTATGTCTGCATATAGAAATCAATTCATCCTTTTGAACAACATCATAAATCATTCACATTATATCATATGTGAAAAACACTATAGTCATCATCATCAAGATCTGCATGACCATCCATGTAACATTACATAGGAATATCCTTCATCTGATAATCATCAATCAACATATGTGAGAATCAACCTATCATCATATCAGCATATCTCCAATAATGCAACTCCATTTATCTAGCATTATGTATCTAGAGCTCAAGATCTTGTCAAGGCTTCTTTATAACATCAACATCAACTATCCTCATCCACATGAGCACCAAGACTTATAGGAATCCTGCATCATAACTGTATTATATGATCTTCATGCATATGATGACAGCAGTATATGAGAGACTCATCATCACGCTTTGTACTTCTCCTTATCCTTATGAAGATCACCATGTAAGCATCATATATGCACCATCAATCAACAAATATGATCTGAACATCAACTATGTAACCCCAAGAATCATACGAGATTTTATCATGGACAACTTATAACCACATCATAGCAAGATACATTATTTAGCCATATAAGCATCATCATCAAGGATTACTAACCATAATGCCAACAATGCATAATTATATGCTCCCCCTCAACGTGTGTCATCTGTTTACTGTTAGATATGATCATGCATATATCAGCAACAAGCATCAAGACATCATCATCATCAAGTTAGAATCAAAATACTTCTAAACGTTTTACAAGTATCAAGACATTTCCATACATCCTCAGCAGACTGTAACTATTAACCAATAGAGCAAATAATGGATTGAATCATATCAGACACTTTTTTTGAGCTTGTCCCCACTGCTTTTCCTCATACTGACATATACGCAACTTTGCAGTGTATGAATCACGTATATACGCGACTTCCCTTTATGAAACTTGCGTATTAGATTTAGGACACTGAAGATTGACACTTTCAGCTCCCCCTAAGTCTATTATGTTTGTGCTGTGCTGAGTATCCTATGCTGTGCCACATCTTTCTGACTGAACTTCCTTCTTCTTCCATACCTTCAAGCATGTTGATGATTTCTTCTTATCATGAACTTTGTTCCTGCAATCTTTTGCTCTATGTCCAAACTTGTTACATGCATAACATCTTACATGTTTCATATTCCTCCTGTAGCAATAAACAGCTTTGTGACCATACATATTGCAAGCAAAACAATATCCATTAAAGTACCTTGAATGTGATGATCTTTCTGCATGATGGTCTTCTTCGGTGCTTTCTTTTTAAGCTTCTTTCCCATTGTTCCACAGATCTCCTTCAAGAGATCAAGCTTCTACCACAGGACCTGCTCTGATACCGATTGTTGGACATAATACTGAAAAGGGGGGGGG
>APFE031495021.1:0-29109 GCA_000404065.3 Pinus taeda
CAACTCATTGAAGATGAGGGTGTGTTTTATCATCCAGGACCATTCAGGATAGTTCTCCTTGCTAGTGAGAACTATTCCTACCATGGATATGATTGAATGCATTCTGTAAAAAAAAAAAATTGTTGATAGAAAATAATACTTCTGCCAATATACAGTAACAATGTACTCAAAAATTTCTGTGGGAAACAATTTTGGTTGTTTAATTCATATCACAGTCAATAATCAATTATTCTCCGCGAGCTCTACAAAGTTGGAGCAACAACAACATCACAATTTCAAAGCTCACTGAAAAGAAAAACACCATAAATCCCTTTGATTCTCTAGACCTTGAAGTCAATAATAAAAAATATGGCAGTGTTAAAGTCAATAATAAAAAAATATGGCAGCGTTAAAGTGTTGGACAGTGTTTAAAATATGGGACAGCGTTAAAATGTTTCCCTAAATCTCATGCATAGAAGGTTTCTTCATAAACAACCTTTTTGGTTTTTAGTTTGTAGCATCTTGAAAATGAAGCATCATCGTTCTGTCATGGAAGTTCTCTCCTAGAACTAAAACATTTAACAATAGACTACTAACAAATCCTAAAACATACTAGACTGGCCTCTACAAGGCTATGACACGGTACGACTAATACTCGGATGGATACAGTTTGTCACTCTCAAATCTCTCACGAATCAGATAAGAGCTCTGATGAATTTGCTGTGCTTTTCTCACTTTTTAGTCGCTGCTCAATATCATACTTAAGCATTTCCTCCTTCATTTTTTTTTGCTTGTAACAAAGTTCAACGTGATACTTGATATAGAATCCCAGAGCTCCTCCTACTAAGGTGCCTGTGAGGATTTGAAAGTGCGCCCTTCAATACCACATTCAACATTCAATACCACATTCAACTGTCAATATCAAAAACGAATTCGTCATCGATGTGACCAGCAAACAGTTGTTGCAGAATAAGTTATAATAAGGACGCAATGGATTGAATCCAAACAAGCAAACAGACAGTGAAAACTGGCGTGGAAAGGACAGAGCTGGCAGAGGATTTGCAGAGGAGTTATTCAGTCATGACAGCGCTATTCAAAAATTTAACATACAACGCTTTTCAGGACAGAGGGGAATAAGGTAGAGGCAGATGCAGAGGCCAGGACAGAGGAGTTACAGGAGCATAATAGCTAAAACAAGGAGATGGCTCTGATACCATGTCAGGCCAGGTAGTAACTCCAATAGGCAGTAAAACTGATTCATTCATTTCATTAGGTAAGTTATTGTTATATACAAAAGGGTGTGACTGCTCAGTTCATCTTCTGATGACTGTTCACATTCCTAATTTAACTATTTACATAAATTCACCCAACCTTGAGGATTAGGTGTCAACAATTTTGTGAAATTGAGCCTATGGTTGGGTGGAGAGTCGTCCCCAAAACTTGTTGCAGTTAGCAAAATTCAACTAGCGTTCCACAGGTAAGTTGTCTCTCCTCACATTTTGAAATTTAATGTTAACTAGTTGATAAATTGCGTGTTGATTATAAATCGCTTGATTAATCTAATTAGTTACGTGTTGTTATTTCGGGGCTGTTACATATGGTATCAAAGCTTTAGTATTGTTATTTATTTTATCATTATTTATTATTTATTTACTATTACTATTTTTTATTTATTGTTTATTATTTATTTAATATTCTATTTATTATTTATTATTATTATTTATATTATTAAGGGACATTATTATGGAATGCAAGAGTATCAATTTAGGTCTGTCTTAAATTAGGACTTGATCCTCTTGGCACTTAGTAGATCCAGATTTAAGATAGATTTAGGCTGATTTTAATAGATTTGTGGAGATCAAAATAAATGGTTCTCATAGTTTTTTCAAAAAATTTAAAGCAATCCCACTATATACTATATAATGACAATTTAAAATAAAGCTATAATTTAAGCCACTTCACTTCTTGTGGTGAATTTACTTAGACTTTTATACTCTATATGTATTTGTTCTTACACTTAGCATGAAAAATATAGTACTATTGATCTATTGGTATAGATCCATATTAATCTCTAATCTATCAAGTGCATAGAAAAATCAAATCTTTTGAGATGCAAACCTCTTTTAAAATGTAAAACTTCGAAGAAAAAAAAGCTTACACTCCTAGAGATATGATCTTTCTTAATCCTTGTAGATTTTAGGTTAAGAAATATAATATATATATCAACTCCATATTGAGCATGAAAATAATACATGTCTCATTGACTTTGAGCCCCACACCAATAAAATGTTTTAAATACAATGATTTTTTTTTTTTTTTTTCAATTCCTTTATATAAATTGACATTGAAATGTTTTATTTATGGTCCACATTGTTCACATTAAATTGTTTTTTGGTTATTAATATATTTTTAAATACATGTCTCCTTCATATTGGAAAACACATATTAGTAGAATAAAATCTCTCTCTATATATATATGGTATGATATAGTCAATTAGGGTTATCTTGGGTGGTTGGGAAAAATGACTATTGTCTTCCCCATCTAGGCTCAAATCCCGAGCTATAATGCCTTGATAAAAAATGCTATAATGCCTTGATAAAAAATGTTGTAATGACTTCGTTGCTATGAATATTGCTCCTATATAGTTCATCTCTGAAAGATTCAAACAATATGATTAATTTTGGAACTCACCACTCTCAAATAAAATAAAAAATCACTTTCAATTACTTTACCTTTATATAAATTTGATATAAAATTTTATTAATGTGGATATTGAAATATGTTTTTGTTACATACACACATACCACATGTCAACTTTATGTTGAAAACGGAATGAGTCACATATATCCTCCATTCTTGGTCGTAATATCAATATTAATCTATATGGTATGTGTCAATTTCATAAAACACGCAACAAGTACATTAGAGTGACTTTTACAAAAAAAATATTCCACGAGTCTAAGAGCAAAGGAGTTAAAAACCCTCCACCCAACAAAATAAGGGGGAGTAGAGATCCAATACTAGACCTTCTAAAGGTTGCATCCACTGCTTCTTGAGAACTTGAGTAAATTCTTACAAATTTCTTACACAAAATGACAAAAACAAAACATTTCTAAAATTTGAGGGAAATTAAGCCATCGTTAGATCCATGGGAGGCAAGAGAATTCTCAACATCAGATTTTGGGATATTCTTGGTTCGATCTTTCCTACTTCTTGTTAAATGAGGGGAAGAATGATGGTTATTCTCTAACAAATTTGAATAGAAAGGAGAAGAAATGGGGAGATTAGGCTTCTCCACATTATTTGTTCCATCTTTATCCTCTTTCTCCTTTGAAAGCTAGATTTTGTTAGAGGGATACTTTCTCTCACAACATGATTTTTTGTTCTTTGGAGTCTCTTGAAATGTGATTGGATGATAAACTTGGGCCTCCTTTCCCATATACACTCTATCTAGAAATAGCTAATCAACATGAACTTCATCATTCATAACTTCTCCATCTAGGGATTCCAAAACTTTATATTTTTTATTAGAGGAGGGCTACTAGTGAGAATTTGACTTACTACTCGGCATCTTCTTAGAAAAATACTTCTTGTGTTTTCTTGAAGTTGGCTTGAATGCTCCTTTTCCATCATTACTCTGAGGAGATGGAAAAGGATTTGAGGAAGGATATGAAGTTGAAACCTTATGACAAATTTTTGCAAAGTGTCCATATTCATGACAAAAGTTACACTTAAAGGGAACCTGCTCATAATCTAGGGATTGAAGGCGAGACCATCCATCCAAGTTGAAGTTGAATCGTTTCAGGAAGACCATTTGAAAAATTCATTTCAACACAAATTCTAGCACAAGAGAAGTTGTAACAAATTTCGATAGAAATAGAAATAAATCAGCCCAAATTATCTCCTATACCCTTGGAAATGTAATCCACACTAGTGTTGAAAATATTTCTTTCTTAGGATTGAAACAAAAAGACTAGTAAGTGAGGAACATTCCTTTGGTACCCATGAAATAATGCATAGGCCTATAGATCTAATCTCTATCCTCTTGTTTCAAAAAGAAAAGCATAATATCCATTTCCAAAATAGTAAATACCAACAGGTTCATGATTTACCCAATTAGTAGTAACTCATTCATCAACAGAATCATAGCGAGGCCAAAGGCTAGTAAACTTACCAATCATCTCTCTTTCTTTTAATGAGATCACATTTTTTTGTGGAGGACGAAAACCCTAGATCAAGAGAGAGAATTGACTCCTCCTTTTTCATAAATTTGCTTGAGCGATCCATTGAACAAGAAATATTCTCAACCCTTCAATAGTTGGAGAAACAACACCAGACCATATTATGGCAATCTAAGTCAACACTATAAACAACAAGCAAATTTGTGCATAGACAGCATTAGACATGGCTAATGCTGTCACCCAGAGTTGATCAAAAATGTTGTGGAGCGGTTTCCAGATCACACTTCAACATGACGAATCAAAACTCCCTCGAAACCTTTACAACAACACAAGCAGGTAGGCTAACACATGCCAACCCACAAGCAAGAAGCCACTTGACAGAAAGAAATATTAGCAAGGTGAATATGACAATGACAATGATTTCTAACCACATAATATAGGTGCAACAAGGTTTGACGATGGCTAATGTTTCCCTAGCCGTCAAAAGATGGATTCCACAGAGCCCTTCATCCTTGTTGACACCTAATCATTGGGATTGGGTGAACATTTGTAAGTAATGTAAATAGTAAATAATGGAAAATGAAGAGACACCAGGAGGTGAAGCCCAAGAGTCTCTCCCTCCTGTATATAACCATGAGTAATCTTAATGAATAAGCAATTTGATTTGAGGAGTTACCTCCTAGCCTAACATGGTATCAGAGCCAACGCCATTTTTGGCTTCCCTCTCCTACTCCTGTAACTCCTGTTAGTTTCCTGCCATTAATCGATCAATCTTTTCTGCTTTTTTTTATATAGTGTGTCATACCTATCCATAAAATTAGTCTTTGCATTGGTTCGACCTACTAGATTCTATGTCTCTGTAATTTATTCTCGTTTCTTGGAAACCAATATGTTACATTGGATTGAATCGACACCCAATTGTTGTGCATTGAACAGGTGCAGTGAAGGGTGCAATGAATGGGTGGTATTGTTGGAACTATGCTATTGTGCAATGAAGTGTGTGTATAAGCGTTGAGGGACTATTAATGGCAGTGTGCAATTGGTTTGAGACTGAGGTATCTAAGCCATGGTTGAAGACTGAAACTTCATTAACTGGTATGCATCATACGCGTTGAGTTCTATGCTAGTATGTTTTTAAATTCATCGAAGGCTTTTAAATACGTTGAATTCTGCTATAGTTAATACCTCCATAAACTGCCTGACTCCTAGTTAGTGGTACCACGACCTCCATACACCTCGGCCTCGGCCTCCATACGCTTCTCAACTCCACAATCATACCTCCCACCACTACAGAGTGTGTATAGCTCCCATAGTCATACCTCCCACTACTACATAACATGTATAACTCCTGCCTCAGCATATTAATATGACTTCTCCCGTGTTAAACATGGTGGCCTCCAACGCGCGGTAATACCACTCATGTTTTTAATACTGCATTTTTTTTAATATATAACCCCATCATACATTGAACGATGTTATAACGCTCCCTCTATTGCAAAATGTATAATGTTGGCCTCATCCTACGTCGAACGTTGAATGGTTTTGGCTCCACATCTCTCGTTGTCTGCATATATTACACCTCCACTTTTGGTTTTTAATACTCGTTGTTTTAATATATAACTACATATGATTTTTAATATGGGCCCAGACCCGCCTCATATACCTCCACATTGTCCATTACATATCACAATTTTCTAATATCTCATATCACTTACACCTCCACCACATATTTTAGATATCCCCTCCACCACATAACCACTCTCTCATATATACATTTGCTATATACATCAGAATTGAAATTTCTTACAACCTATTGGTGCAGAAGTACATTTTTTTTAGTACATAGATTTTAAAATGCATTCATTGATATCTATCGTGGGAGTGGTTCTCACCAGCAAAGAGAACTATCCTGAGTGGTCTCTGAAGATCAAACAGACTCTCATTTTCAATGAGTTGTGGAAAGGAGTCTGTGAAGGTGTAGGAGACAATGCACCTGAAAACCCAATTCAAATAAGAAGTTCACCATTTGGGAAAACAAGAACAGAAAGGTTTATGACTTGATTGCAGCATCTGTAAATGAAGAGGCGAGTCACCATATTTCACCATTTTCAAATGATTTTGAAGCCTTATAGAAGTTGAAGCAACTCTATGACTCAGACTCTGAGCGTGAAGTTGTCCAATTGATGATTTAATTTTTCAATATTGAATTACAAAACGATGATCCTCTTGCTTTAGCATCAGAAGTAAGATCTATTATGCATGATATCAAAGTCACTAATGTTGAACTAGACATTACTCGATAGATTTTGTCAAGGAACTTTATCCCACTTATTCCAATTATCTTGAGTCATTGCAAGCAAATGGAAACCTCAAGGAGATTACCTTTGACTCCCTTGTGAATAAATTTGTTGAGAGAGAGAAAGATTTTGGGAAGAAGACAAATCCTTAGTCTTATGAAGAAGTTGTGTGTCTTGCACATAGATAGAATAATCATGCTCAAGATTCTTCCAGAGGAAGAGGTGGTTGAAGAGGAGGAGGAAGAAGAAATATCAGAGGCAGAGGGGGCAGACACTCTCAAGGAGAAAACTCTGATCTTCATTGCATACGTTGCAATAGAGATGGATCACATGATGCATCCACATGCAAGTTTCCTCGGGACAAAACTGAGCAGGAAATAAATCAAGCCAAAGGTAAAACCAATGAAAAAGAGAAAGGTAAAGCCCATGAATCCACTCACTATGTTGTTGCAAATTGTAATATTGGAGTAAATGAAGACTTGTTTAGTGCTTCACTTGCTTCTTGGAAAAATGATTGGTTGCTTGATTTAGGAGCAAATTTCCACATGAAATTTAGAAGATATGTTTTTGAATAATTTATTGATAGTGTTGATGGAGCAGTATACTTTGCAGACAAATCAAAACTCAATCCATCAGGGATTGGCACAATCAGGCTCAAATTGCTTGATCTTCCAGACTTTCTTCTGCATGGTGTTTTATATCTCCCACAGTTGAGGAGAAACATGCTGTCCTTGGTCCACATCCACCAGCGAGGAAAAACCTTTCATATTTTTGATGGCAAGGTTGAGATCATAAAAGCATCAAGTCTCTCACTTGTCATGACGGGGATAGAAGAAGAAATACTTCTGAAGCTGCAAGGTACCTCTGCTCGTGCACAAAATTTCTCATACAATTCTTATTATGATGAAGGTACATTTTCATCAAGTCTTTTATGGCATGGTAGATTTTGACACTTTAACTATGACATCCTTTGCTTGTTGAAGAAAAATGGTGTTACTTGTTTGCCTACAAATCCTAGGAAACTTAAGCAATGTGATGTTTGTATTCTAGGAAAGCATATCAAATAGTCGTTTCATTATTCACATTCCAGAGCACATAGAAAACTTGAACTCATTCATTTAGATTTATATGGTCCAATTCGTATTCCTTCTGCAAATGGAAATAAATATATGATGACATTTATTGATGACTACACTAGAATGTGTTAGATTTATCTATTGAAGAACAAATTTGATGCTTTTCAAACATTCAAGAACTTTCATACCTGGATTGAAAATTATGCACAATCTCATATTGGATCTATTCACATTGATAATGAAAAAGAATGCACTTCAGATGAATTTGAAAACTATCTTCATCAAAATGGGATCAAACATCAAACAATTGTGCCTTATAATCCCCAACAAAATGGAGTAGCTGAAATAATAAATAAGACAATCTTAAATATGGTGCGTTCTATGATGATTTTCAAGAATGTAAAATTGATTATTTAGGCCGATGCAGTTCTATGTGTTGTGTATGTAAAGAATAGATTTCCATCTAATGCTATTAGAAACAAGACTCCTTATGAAATGTGGTATGGCCACATTCCTTCGGTAAAGCATCTTAAGTTCTTTGGTTCTACCTGTTATGCCTTGATACCAAAGGTACAAAGAAACAAACTTGGTGCAAGGAGTTGTAAGTGTATCTCTTTGGGATATTCAAATACATCCAAAGCATATCGTCTCTATGATGAAGTTAATAAGAATTTTTTTGTATCTAGAGATGTAATCTTTCTTGAACCTTCCAAAGCTAACAATGTTGTTGAGAAGCAGCTTGATCGCTTGGATAGATTCGAACATGCAAAATCATTTCAAGAATTTGATAATCAGATTCCACATCTTGAAGGGTGGATTCCTATACTAGATCAATCCGTGGAATCTTCTTCTAAAGCACTCTCTCCCCCACATGAAGCTCCAACCACTATTGATACTTTGGGTGATGTGATTGATAGTATTGAGAGACTCAATCTTGATTTAGTCCCAACTCAGTCAACTGAGAAGCCTGGACTATCGCAGGAAGGTCCCCCAAAATGGTTGAGAAAGACACTTGAAAGTGTTCATCCTGATGAGGTTGGAAAGACAGGAACAAGAAATTAAACCAGGCAAAATGGAGGTGATGTAGATGATCCTGATTCACCTGTTGATATGGATGTTTTTTATGATTGTGAACTGAATTTGTCTACAGATTTTGAACCAAGTTCCTTCAAAGAAGTCCCCTCTCATGATGAATGGAAAGAAGTGATGCAAAAGGAGTATGATGCCTTGATAAATAATGGCACTTGGACGTTGGTTGATCTTCCATTGGGAACCAAACCAATTGACTACAAGTGGGTCTACAAGAACAAGTATAAATCTGGTGGCTCACTTGACAAGAACAAATCCAACCTTGTGGAAAAAGGTTTTGCACAGAAGGAAGGGGTCGATTATGAGGAGACTTTTGCCACCACAGCAAAATGGGTTACCATCCGGACACTCTTTGTCTTGGCAGCTCAGAACGGTTGGAAAGTCCATTAAATTGACGTAAAAATTTCTTTCTTGAATAGAGATCTGAAAGAAAATGTTTTTATGTCCCATCCAGAAGGATTTGTTGTGAAGGGACATGAACATAAGGTATGAAAACTTGTGAAATCCTTGTATGGCCTCAAGCAAGCACCGTGAGCTTGGTATAAAAATTTAACTTAGCATCTTCTGAAACTCAACTTCAAACATTATGATCTTGATGATGCAACTCTATTTGTCAAGAAAGTTGGAAAAATAGTTGTATATCTTGTGGTACATGTAGATGATCTTTTTATGACAAGGAAGAATGAGAGCTACATTGCATCAATAAAGAAGGAATTAAGGAAAGGTTTTGAAATGACTGACTTGAGTTATGTTCACTAATATCTTGGTATTGAAGTAACTCAACATCTGAAGTCTATATTCCTCTCTCAAAATAAGTACGTTGGAGATCTTTTGAACATGTTTGGCATGGCTGAGTGCAATCCTCTAACTAGTCCAATGGAACAAAAAATAAAGCTCACATCCATTGAAGGAAAATAATTTGAGGATGCAACAAAGTATAGACACCTTGTAAGAAGTCTCAACTACTTGACTACAACCAGACCAAACATTTCGTTTGTTGTTGGAATCCTCTCCAGGTTTATGCAAAAGCCTTGTAAGGGACATTAGTCTGCTGCAAAAAGAGTTCTAAAATACTTGAAGGGAACCCAAGACTTTGGACTCAAGTATACACATGTGGGCGACTTCATCTTGATTGGATACTCTGATTCAGACTTCGATGGAGACAAAGAAACTAGGATATCTACTTCAGATTATGCTATGAGTCTTGGATCAGGAGTTGTCTCCTGGAGATCATGTAAACAATCAGTTTTAGAAGATTCCACAACAGAGGCAGAATATGTTGTAGTAGTTGAGGCAACAAAAGAAATTGTGTGGCTCAAAATTTTTTTGGAATATTTGCAGGTAAAACAAGTACATTCAACTCCACTCATGATTGAAAACACCTCAGCAATAAAGTTGGCCAAGAACCCAAAGTTCCAAGATCAAACGAAGCACATCAATACAAAATACCATCTGATTCGACATCATGTTGAGGCCAAGACAATCCATATACTCCATTATTCCACTAATGAGCAGATTTCAGACATCTTCACCAAAGCACTTGAAAGAGAAACGTTTGAAAGATTCAGAACAATGCTTGGACTCACCAACATCACTTCAGATTAAGAGGGGAATGTTGACACCTGATCATTGGGATTGGGTGAACATTTGTAAACAATGTAAATAATAAATAATGGAAAATGAAGAGACATCGAGAGGTGAAGCCCAAGATTATATCCCTCGTATATATAACCATGAGTAATCTTAATGAATAAGCAATTCGATTTGAAGAGTTACCTTCTGGCCTGAGAATCCACCAAAGTTTTTTTTTTCAATTTGTTAATGTAAGTATTATTTTATTATTTTTAAATGTAATGACACTAGACATCTCCCCCATATAGGATTGAAGAGGGTCTTACAGGCACAATTACATTTATTACTTTTTACCTTTTATTATTACTTTTTTAATTAGCCAACACTATTATTATTATATTAACCTAACACTTCACTACAACATCTCTCCCATACTCAATGCAACCAAGGCCTCTAAGTGCAACCATGTAACAGATGTAGATCTATCTTAAATCAAGATCTATTAAGCCGTGAGAGAGATTCAATTTTTTGAGGTACTTATTCCTATTATTAAATATTTGTGCTATATTATATTAGAGCACTCCAAACATACATCGTTTTAAAAAACATGGACAAGGCCAACAAGGTTTGGATCTAATTCAATAAGTGACCCCCCTACTCTACATGTCAAATGCCCTGTATATAGTAAGTATACAAAACCATTGAATCTAAAATGCCTAAAATGAAAAACCATAATTGTGAAGTGGTATAGAGAGTTAAATCCTAGGGTGAAATTTTGCAATCACATAAGCAAGAAGAAGCAAGGGTTTAAGGTAAGTATTGAATTTTTTTATGATTTAATTAAAACTAAATAGGAACAAAGATCGTAAAAAAATTTACTAGTAAAATCAATAGTAAATTTTTTACTAACAAGTTTTTTTTTTTAGAATTTTGAATAAATCTAACAGAATTTGTAAAAAAAATTAATAGTAAAATCAACAATAAATTTTAAATTTTTGTTATGCAAGGTTTTGAATGAATCACCATACCTTTCAAATTCTGATCTTTCTGTGGCTCCAAAATATTTTTTTGCTCCACAATACTCCCAATATTTCTATATTGCAAATGATCTCTCCTTTAATTAAACCCTAACAAAAATTGTAAAAAAAATTATTAGTAAAATCAACAATAAAATTTAAAATTTTTACTATGCAGGGTATTGAGTGAAAATCATTGTACCTTTCAGATCTGATATTTTAAATAGTTGTGTTGCTCCAAAGCATTTTGTTGGTGCACAATGCTCCTCCTGTTTTGTCTCTCTTACAAATCACTTCCTTGAAATTTTGGGAAAAATAATGAAATAGTGAATAACTTCTTACTATTTAAAAGATTTTATGAAGTTAGATTTCAAAAAATCAATTGTTGCTCATTTTTCAATTAAAAAAAAATAATACTCATTTTTTTTTCTCTTAATCCGAACATCGGTGCGTTCGATAGTAAAGAGCACCAATGTGTTTACAAGTAAAGCACACCGAAATTGTTAGGGTGCCAAAAAATTTCAACGCACTGACATGATAGATTTTTTTTTCAAAATCCTGAAACATTGTGGTTAATATTTTAGTGCAACATTGCAGTTTGTATTTAAATGCATCGGTGTTGTAATTGTTATAAGAGCATTAACATGGTAAAATTCGTTTTTATTTTCAAAATCCCATAAATAGGTGTAGATCGGTGTTGCTTTTATTTAAATGCATCAGCATGGTTTTGTACAAAAGTACTAATATGATAAAATATTTTATATTTTCAAAATGTCGGAAACCAATGCAGGTATTTTTTGAACACCCCAACAGGGTTTAAAAGCTATCAGAAATTTTATTTTCACATAAAATGGCATATTCATCTCAAATTATCCTTTAGGACACATCCACATGAATTATAGTAGTTCATAGTATACATTTTCTGCTTAAAGTTGCCTTATTCTTGAAAAATGATTTTAAAACCATATTGAAATTTGGATTGTGGTTATATGGTTTTCAAAATTAATTTAGATATGTACGCAAAATTTTATTTCTTATTTTTCTCAAATGCAAAGAGAAAATCTCAATAATATCAAATGGCTAATTGTTCAAATTCTAACTCGTTCCATATTGTTGATCAAAGTCCTTCATGGATTTCTCCCTTTCCATCTCCAGTAAGTTCATATTTTATTTATATTTCAATTATCTAATTGTTCTTTTAATCCATGTCAATTTGAATAAAAAAAATATCCAAATTTGTAGGACCTTGATCTAGAATCGAGTTCAGATGTAGAAAATATTCCTCAATTTCAAAGCATTAGAAGCTCTTATCAGGAGAAGCATATCGCAAGTAGTTGGTAGATGAAAATGGACAACTTCTTCACCCTGCCAATTGGAACATGGCATCTTCGAGCCGCAATCCTAGATCAACGATGGTAATAATTGTTTGTAATAATGTAATTTCAACAAACCAATTGCATTGACGTGCTTACTAACATCATTAATATTTACTAATGACATTCAATATTTTTAAAAATTAGGATTCTAGTGATGATGAGCGAGCCACCTACCATCTTCTAGTGCCACATCATTGATATTTACTAATGATATTCAATATTTTTAAAATTAGGATTCTAGCGATGAGGAGCGGCCCACCTACCATCTTCTAGTGCACCCCCCTACAATTTCAAATCAAGAGAAGGTTGCATTAAGAGAAAGACTCGTAGAGGAAGTATACAAAGAATGGTTGAATCAACCACCTATTCAATTCCCAATACGTCCAAATTCACTAATTAGAAATGACTACAACAATAGTAGTTCTTCATAACAAGTTGGCAATGGAGATAATCATATAGAGGTTGGTACGGATAATTACTTACGGGATACGACTTCAATGGAGGCAATGTTGTTAGATGCATTCTATAATGATAAGCTACGAGATGATGCTCATATCACAGATACCTTATTTGAAAGCCTGAAATTTGCTTCCACCACCCCTCCTTGGACCCAACAGTAAGTCAAAGTCTACTAAGCTAGGGATAATGATGTTGTTGTACAACTCAAAAGGAACTTTTGGCATGTCGAATGATTGTTTCTCAGTAATATTGAGGTAATTCACCTGCATGATCGATAAAGTCCCTTATATTTTGAGAAAATCTTGTCACACAATCAACATTAAAAATGGTCATTTTACAAATGTTAAATATTGACATTGTACATTTATATTCCCCACCAACTATAGGTTATTCAAATATAAGGTTCTTCCGAGTGATAATGTATTGCCGGGTAGTTGCGAAGAGGTAAAGCAATTGTTGAAAATGTTGGGTGTTTAGTACATATCATTTCATGCATGTATGAATGATTGTATTCTATATAGAGGAAAATATGCAGACAAAGAGAGATGTCTGAAATGTGGGCATGACAAGTACCATAAACTAAAAAAAATGAGTAAATCACATGGTCCTCCTCATAAGATATTGAGGAACATGCCCATAACCCCAAGGATTTAAAGGCTCTTTTGTTGCAAAGAATTCTCTATGTTGCAAAGATGGCATGCCTCACAAAGTGAGTCGGGAGTTATGTGAATCTCAACAAATTCAATAGCCATGAAGCATATAGAAGATACATGGTTTGAAAAATTCAAGGATGAAGTACGAAGTCTACGACTCAACGTAGCCATGGATGGTGTCAACCCATATTCTCTCTACAACACCAACTATTTGTTTGGCCTGTAGTAGCGATCAATAACAATACCTCCCCATGGTTGTTTGTGAAGAATGAACATCTTATGTTGGATCTCATAGTCCTTGGTAGAATACAAGTGAAGAATATGGATGTCTGCTTACAAACATTGGTAGATGAATTGAAGGAATTATGGGAAGGGATACATGTGTACGATGTATCAAGACCCATTGCAACAAAGAAGAAATTTATGTTGTATGGCATATGTGCTTACACCCTACATGATTATCCAGGCTTGGGAGTTTTCTCTGGTAAATTACATTTTTTTTATTTGTTTATATACGTAACAATATTTTTTTGCATATTAATTTAATTCATGTAATTGTTTTGATCTTCATGATCGCTTACGTGTCGGTCAATATACAATAATTTTGCAGGTCTTGTAACAAAAGGGTATCATGGATGTAAATGTTGTGGACTTCCTCTGAAGGATAGGTGGTCCGACCACCTACGAAAGCCAGTGAATCACTGCTCCAGGGTATTCCTCCTAGAAGAACACCCTTACAGAAGAGAAACATTCGCTTTCAATGGTAAACTAGAGTGAACTTAAAGGCATGTTATAATGACACAAGTCGAATGACTTAGAGCATATGAGAGAGAGAAGGAGAAGGAGTTTGCATAAATGTTTGATTCAAATGGGGAGTCTATGTTCGATGATCTAGAATTCTTCAACACCTATGTTGAGAAATTTCATATTGGGATGAAAAGGAAATTTGTCTGTTATGAGCTCCCATATTGGGAGCATCTTAAGATTGTCCACTTACTAGATCCCATGCATATATTTGAGAATGTTTCATCTTATTTATAGAGGAACATATCATCGAAATAAAATGACACATTGGATGTTAGGAGAGACCTTATTTCTTCAAAAACTAAAAAGAAACAGTGGCCAACACAAGAAACTAGAGGAGAGGTTGGTCCCTTTTGGTCTTTCAAAGAAGGTGACATCCCATGGATTTTAAAGATACTATCTTTCTTTGGAAAAGGAACTTGTAAAGAGTGTGAGGGTGCCTTCTTTATATGGGTATTCACTACGATGCTGCTTCACTGTGGAAGATTGTTTGTCGGGGTTGAAATCGCATAACCATTTGAACCTTCTAAGAATATGTATGTCAAAAACATGATTTTATTATTTATTACTTATTTTTATGCAATGCTATATTTTATAATTAATTTTTTGTTTAATGTACTATTTGTTGTGCAGTATCATTATCCTTTGCTCATGCATGGTTATGTGAACCATGACTTCCCCCAAGCCCTATGATGTTCCATATCTAAATTATCTAAATTTGTACATTGGATCACATCAAAGGAGATTCATAGGATAACATTCCATGGCGATGTCAAGAGATAACTGAGATTATTTATATGTTTGAGAAGGAACTGTTGACGAGTTTCATTGTTTACAGGTTCATCTTCTAATTCACCTAGTAGATGAGGTTGAATTATTTGGGGTGGTTTATTTTCGTTGGATGTTCTTCTTAGAGAGGTACATGAAGAAATTGAAAGGTTTTGTTCGACAAAGAGAAAAACCCAAGGCATCTTTGGAAGAGGGGTATATATCGTATGAGTCTTTCTATTATGCTAGTGATTACATCAAGTAGATCAACAACACACCAGTTGCGACGATTTGGGAGGATGAAAGGGGTGAAGACAAAAGACAAGGGGAGCTTCTCCAAACTAATGGAAAGAGGCACATGATAAAGAGTAAGTGGCTTATCATTTGTCAAAATTCTACACAGTAACTATTCACACTGTAACTATTAATGCATACTTTGATCTCATACCTACTATATATGTTGCTTTCATTTCATTAGTGAATTCAGAAATTGAAGCCATCGAAAAATTCATTATTTACAATATGGAAGTGACACTACCATGGGTTGTATTTTACGAGCAAAAGACAAGGAAATGGGACAGTGACATGAAAGAATTGAAATGGTTGAATGGTAGAAGAGTGTTGTATCCTGATCATTTAAAAGAAAATATGTCAATGACATGCCCTCATAGTTGGGTTGTTGATCAAGTCAGGGAGAAATATAGTGCATCTCATCATTACCTGTGCGTTGAAGAGGATGCACTAAACATAGGGATTGGGTGTAACAACTCGGTAATAATCTCTTTCTGTACATTTTTAACTTTATATTGCACTTTTGAATTGTAACATCTATATTTTATATTTTCAATTATGTTTGGGTTATTAGACACATGACACTTTGATTTTTTCACTATTTTATAATTGCATTTGTTCCCATATTTGTGGTCATATGGACATCATTTTTTCATAGAGGATGTCGATGATGGATGCATGACAGAAGACTGTGAAGTGGATGTCGAGTTCTATTAATCTAGTCGTGCTAGACACCACGATCAAAACCTAATACAAGGGACATTAGGTTGTGTTGGAAAGATACAAGAGATCATTCAAGTTGACTATTCTTCATTCCAATGTGTTATTTTTAGGTGCAAGTGGCAGGACACCTTTGATCAGAATGATGCAAAGGAAGATCTCGATAGTGGGTTGATACCTATCAACTCCAAAAAGAAGTGGCATGAAGCTAGGGAGCCTTATGTTTTCCCAAAACACTGCAACCATGTGTTTTTTTACCAGGATGTGTCGGATAGGGATTGGTGGTTCGTATTAAAACACGACCCTAGATCAAAACATATTTTTGAGAACAACAGTGCTATCATGCCAAGCGAGGAAGATAATCAGTGTGATGACAACAGAAAGTGGTATGTACTTGTGTTATTTCATCATTTATATTATTGTGTATGTTTTTGGTTTCTTTATTTCACTGATTATATTGTTTTTTTATTCATCTTGTTGGCATTTTGTATAATTGATGAGATTCACAAACGTTTTTACACATTTTTTTGATGTGGAAACATTTTTACACTTAAAACTAAGTATTTCCAATTATGTACAATATAAATGATAATAAGGATTCAAGGTCACAATCCTTCTCAAATAGGAAAATGAGTAGAATATAACTAAAATGAGAAAATAGTGAATTTAGAAACAACATTGAAGATTTATTCTCGATTTAGATACTTATTGGTTTGTTAATCAGTGCACATGTTTTTCGTTTTTGCTTAGTTCAAATCAATATAAATCATGTAGTGATAACTCTATTAGGACTTTTACAATGAAAAAATTGTGTATTAATATGTAAGATTAAATGCTTGACATGAGAGGTAAAGTCGTGTTTACTATATTTAAATTCCAATTCTTGCAACATTATGTAAACTAAAAGGAGGTCTTATGCATGTATAAAATGTTGATTACATCTTTTTATGGACCATAAGAGAAACAAATGGGCTTACATGGATGCATGAGAGGTTTTAATTTTTTCTTCATGGATAATGGAACAATTTTCACTTTTATTTTCAATGGTAATTATAAATAAAAGTTTAATTAATAAATATTTTATGGCTAAGAATTAAATGATAAATAATTCGATGGTGATTAAGAGGCATTTGTTTGACTTTCTAATAGACTTTGTGATGCATTTTTCTTTCCTATTTAGATTATGTAAAATAAATATCTTTTTTATGTATTTATTAGTAAATTATTTAAAATAGACATGTCTTTATCATTGTGAACATGATGTAATATTAGCTAGGAGAAATTTGAAAACATGAATTTTAGTGATTATCTCGTCTCGTGATAAATATGTGGAAAAAATATTGTTTTTTGAGTTGTTCATTAAGAAATAATCAAATATATTATTTGTCAAGAAGTTAAATCTAATATAGTATGTCTTTTTATTATTTAACTCATATTTATTATTAAAAGAAGAAGAAGTTAAATTTAAACCAATACAATAGATAATAAAGAACCAAAACGTTATATCTTTATTACTAGAAAAAAGTGTGCTTACCTCTTTAAGGGAGAACTCCCAAAAGAGCAAATCTCCAACTACAACTTCATAAGCCTTATTTTACATTTCTTGATCCTTATCTTTAGAGAGAGAAATTTCTAATTTAAATTGGTACGAGTTACTATAAATAGTAAATTTAAATTGCTTGAAAATCTCATAATTTTAGTGATGAATTAAATTTTATTAAATATAAATTTTTTTAAGTTTATTAAATCTAAATCAATTATAAAAAAATCCGACTTAAGTTTTTAAATTTAACAATAGATTGAATTTTATAAACCAATATAAATCCATCTTAACAATGGATCTACCAAGAGCCGAGAGGGGTCAAATCTCATTATATGAAAAACTCTTTTTAGAATGTAAACTTGAAAGAAAGATGTACATGTCAAAAGATTTAATCTCGTTCATTGATTGATATATATGTGATTAAAATGGATATATAATATTGGTTTTCTATCTCCATATATAGATCGACCATAGCGTAATTTTTCATTGGTTAAATTGTATTTTTGAATAATTTATTATTATTATTGTTTTATATTAAAAATTGAATGAGTTAGACATTTTCGTCTTATTAAGAACTAACTAAATTATTTTAGCTTTAATTGATTTTTCCTTATGAGTATTGAATTATTTTACTAATTAGGTTAGAATGAATATGAATGAACTATCTAAGCAATAGAAAGATATTTATCATAATTTTACAATTATAGTTTCAACCATACTAAACTTTGTAATTTATAAAAATACCTTTGCATTTTTTTTAGTAAGTCATTTTGTATGCAATTTCATATATAAAATTTTGATATAAGTTCACCAATATATAATCTATTATATATATTATTTCATAAAAATAAACATCATGATGATAACCATCTAACAAACATAAACATCATGCATGAAACACATTCAAATTCACTACCATCATCTAATTATATACACCTCTAACACATATAAGCGTCATTAGCTAGCACACAAATCTAATAATATAACAGGGCATCATCATTGTGATCACATCTATCAAAACACAAACGTTGTAATCTAACATCATCACCACACACATCCTCAAATTAATATGCATCTCATGTCAAATAATTGCTATCACATACACATCTATCTACAAGCACATTAAATGAACATATCTAACATGACCTAACAATATACACATCGACACTAACATATAAATTAAGTACATAAACAAAAAAATTGCACCATATATACACACACACACACACACAAGTCAAAAATTTGTATCAGGTCAAATAACTATTATCAAATATCTTATACAACATATATAGTAGTGGAAACCTAGTCTGCAGCAGAAGACAATGGATGGTCAAGTACTGCCTCAATTATCGAACTCTAAGGTGGAGGAGAAGGTGGTTGGTTTTATCTCTCAGGAGAAACATGAGGCACATCCTCTAGCTTTGGGATGTGATCATAAGGCAAATGATTAGGAGGTGTACTACCAAAAGGATCACTGACACCCTGACCATGATTCGATGGGCTAGTACTACTAGAAGGATCACTAACACCCTCACCATGATCCAATGGGGTAGTATTACGAGAAGCATGATCAACACCCTCATCATCATGATTCGACAAAGTAGCACAATGTGAAGACTCATCTGACGTATCTAGTGTTGCATGTCATGTATCCCTCCTCAATGCAAATATATTGCTATCTCCAATGATATGACACATAAGACTCATAATTTCACGCGGAAAGTACCTCAAGGGATCCACAAACCTAGGATCTACGCTGATGCCTCGAGCCCTCGCAAGGCAGACTCCCTCCTTAACTAAAACTCTAGACAATCAGTCACAGTAGTCCATTCTAAATCTCAAGCCAACCCTATGGACCTAGATGCCAATGCCACCCTGCATCTGAGGATGTGCCTCACCCTCTTGGGCCTCACCCATCTCCTCATCTGCGCCCTCCAGTGGAGGAGGAGGCATGTCCCCAAGGAATGTGCCAATATCTACGAAATATATAGTACACAACAATAATTAGACAATTTAATCAAACAAGTTAAAGAACATGATAGAATAAAATTTATTCTAATTAACTAAGACAATAAAATGAAACTAGATTAATTTAAAGAAAACACTAATATTACCTCTATAATCTGCAGGCTCATCCGGTGTGAAGAGGATGTTGGGACATTGTCTACAATCCATACCCACGTGCAGAAACAACAACAAGATAAATGTGTGGTCATCCTCACTGGCTAGTAGCACTAGTTCCTAGGCATAAATCCTTACCAAATACTTCGAGAGGCCACTCTTGGGCATAATCTGGCCCCACATGCGCATCTACACCTTAGTCATCGGCTTAGGAGGGCGATGATCAAATGGAGGCCTCATCTCTAGAAACCTCTCAAAAAATAAACAAAAAATCTCTTAAGCAAAAGGGAAGTTTGTCCTCCCATGTATCATCACACGACATTTATCTAAAGCCTTGCAAAACTACCTCAAAAAATTGCAGAAATCTTATAAATCATGGCGCCTGCATCAAAGAATTGACATAATACAAAAGAAGGAAACTAATGGACTACCCATCACTAGTATAGTGTGAAATAGTGGTCAATAATAATGAGAGGCACTTAACTGTGCAACAAAAGAAATGAACCGTAGCTGTCCACAACGCAATACATCGGGCATAACCTAAAAATGTACGCACCGATGTACAATTTGTAGCTTTTCTCGATGTGTTGTAATTTACGCAACGCATCGCAAAAACAATGATGTGTTAGGTTCACACATCAAATTGCGGTGCACCCTGTAAATTTACGGGGTACACAGCTATCGATGCGAGCTGAAGTTGTCGAATGCATCACGCAGGATTATTATTTTTCAAAAATAGTGGATTTTTGTACCTATTTTTCAATTCTAATCCAGTAAGATTAAATTAGAGAGAAGCAAAGACATTACCTAGACATTTGGTTGTCAAGGAGGTATTGTTGACACGTAATTGAGAAAAACAAATTTCACCACCATTTGAGAAAATTGGAAAGCCACACACTAAGCACAGTGTGAAGGGATGGTGAGCAAGAGAAGCACCGATGGTTGGGCACTTACATGTGGAAAGAATAGCAACGGTGCTTCAAAGATCTACAACACTGTAGATGGTAAAAAAATTACAGACGATAGGTTTTTTTTATTTAACCTTGTTTCGGTGCGTTATTATAACCGCATCGGTGTGTATATATCCAAAAGCACCGTTTTTTTTTTAATTAAAAACCCTATAGAGGTGCTCTGGTTAAGATGCATCGGGGCGTTCGAATACATGTACCACACTGGTGCTTTGTGGGACTAGAGCACTGCATTTTTAAAAAATTAAAAACTACCTAGTGGCTCTCTTTCACAGATGAATCGGGGTGTTTTAATACATGAACAACACCATTGCTTCGTAAGAAAATAGCACCGCATTTAAAAAATAAAAGATAAAGACCTTATATCAGTGCTTTTGTTAAGATGCACTAGAGCGTTTTATATAATTAATTGCACCGGTGCTCCGTCGAAATATAACACTACATTTTAAAACCCACTAGTAGTGTTATTTTTAAGGCGAACTGAGGCATTTTAATACATTAACAACATCGATGCTTCATTGGAATATAGCATCACATTTTTTTGAAAATTAAAAACCTGTAGCAATGCTCTTTCTAAGTATGAATCAGGACATTTTAATACAGGAAGGGCACTAGTGTTGCAGGTGGATATAACACCGACACTTTTTTAAATTTAACATTTATCGGTGCTATTGATTAATGTAAGCATTGATACTTTGTATGTACGAGGGTGTTATAGTATTGGTTTAACACCGGGTCATCGTAATAGTATAAGACGAGACTGGAAAAAATGAATTTTACAATCGATATTTTTTTTAATTTAACACTTTTTTGGTGTTATCGAGTAGTATATGCACCAATGCTCTTTGTTATTTAGCGCATCATTTTTTCTTTTTCTTTTTAAAATAAATCTTCCATAGTGCACCATGTTCTATTATACACCGGTGCTTATATGTATAGTAAATCACTGGTGTGTTTGTATCTTATAGATGCACCATTAAAAAAAACATCTGCCAACCCACCTCTACTAATGACCTCCACTGCAAATGGAATTTTGGGCTATTTTTATAGGGGATTTTGCAAAAACCTTTGCTAGAGGGTCTTTTCCTTATAGTGTTCCCGTTGTTATAAAAGCAATCTCATAACTCAAGCAAAGTGCTTTTGGAAGCATAAGATTTGGAGAGCTAGTCTTGGCTTCTCTACTTGGCATAGAAGAGAAAATTATTCTTTGGAGAAGCAAGAAGTGACTTAATGTTCCACTACTGGAACTAGTGCCTTATCATTGTAACTGTGTACTTGGATCTTTCACCTAATTGAAGCTCAATGAGCCAACACATTTTCATGCATGTATCGCAAATGTTTTAGTATTGTTCTTGGGATATTTATAGTATATGTTGTGTTCACATGTACTAAATAAATTGAATTATTTCGGTGTCTTTGGCACTCATATATTTGAATGTGTGTTTTATTTGATTTAACAATCGTTATGTGAACTATTTTGCTAACAAAACTTTTCATTCTCTTGTGTGTCTCTCTTAGATTAGTATTATTACTTCCTTCGAGAGACTCACTCTCGTCTTCCGCTCATGAAGTCCTCATTTTACACATTGCAATTGGTGTTTAACAATGTAAACTTGCTTGTTCATGGTCTATCTATATAATCTCTTATGTTATCCGTTGAAACCAAGGCGAACCTTTGTGTTATGGTGGTCAAGTTGATACTCTAGTTGGGGTTCCTACTACAAATGGTGTGAAGTCTAATTGGGACTTCACATCAGGGAGACCCCCTATATGTTGGTGGTATACAACAATGTCAACATGAGGGTATGTCTACAACAGTCACCTTGTCAATCAACTCAAAATCCAAAATAGGTTCGAATTTTCCAAATATTGGAGAAGAGGAAAAATGTGAAGAAGGTATGAGAATGTCCAACATTCTCCATTAATAGCATGGATTAGACCAACAAAGTCTTGAACACTAGGCTTAAATGAAATCAAACTCAGATTAACTAGTTAAATTTTAAATCATTTGCTAGGAATGGATCGTGGTCATGAGGAGCTGATTTGGGAAGATTTGGTAACAAAATTAATTTACTAGCAATGTTGCTGCTAGAGTCGAGTGCATGATTATATAGTTCATGCACTTGTGAACGCAATTCCAATTTTATGGAATTGGAATAACATTATTTTAGGGGTTTTAAGCCATAGTCGGTTGGAAATGGAAGCTATGGAGGCGCATTTGAGCGAGAAGGATTGAGAGAATCTACCCTAGTTGATAAATAACCTGACGAAGGTGGTGGTTTCATTGGTGGAGTTGACAAATAGGATAAGTGAGATGATAGAGCAAGAGGAGGAAAATTTGGAATTGCTGGAGAAAAATTATGATTGCTTACAAAAAAAATAAAAAATTGGCAATTATTGAGGCAAAGATTGCAGTGTTGAAGGTCAGAGTGAATGGAAATGATACATCCCCCAACTAGGAGATTGTGATTAGGGAGGATCTAGAATTTTATAAGTTCCAACTAGGGTAAGATATTAGAGGACTAGCTGAGCAGGGGAAAATGGTGCAGAATGCAGCAAAGGAAAAAATGGACACAACATTACAGGTTGGGCCATCAAGAATAGGTTAGATGTTTAGCTATGGATAATGTTCTACAAATATGTTTTGTATCTCATAGTTTTTTGTAAATATTATGGTAGATATCAGTATAGAAACATAGTTAGAAGATCTCAAAGAGGTAATAAAATACTCATGGATGTATTGGAATAATGAAGCCTCTAAAAACACTGAAATATGTAAAAGGTTACGGCCTTGCAACCTACCCGTCTTCTAATGTAATATGATAATCATTTCCTTTAAAAGAAAAAAAATAATGGCGCAAAGAAGATATTGCACCATTTGCTAGAGACAGTGATGTTGTCAAAAGTTGAAAGTTTGTTGAAGACAGTGATGTCATTAGTGGAGCTCATCTATATTATTATGCTCTTCCGAAATTGAAGAAATTGGTCTCCGGAATTCCTGATGTTCAAGCCCAACTGATGGATTATGTCCAAGTTGTGTCAGTGGAAAGAAGACAAGGGGACCATTCCCCTACACTGAAAACAAGATGAATGACATCCTCCATCTCATTCATTTTGACATATGTGGACCAATGCTCGTACATTCTATTGATGGCCATATCTACTACATAACCTTCATTGATGATTTATAAAGGAATACATGGATATATTACTTAAAGCATAAGGATGAAGCCTTCGAAATGTCAATGAGTTCAAAGCTTTGATCGAAAATCAAACAGGGGAGAAAATTAAGATCTTCAGGTCCGACAATGGTGGAGAATACATTTCAAATGAGTTCATTATTTTTGCAAGAAAGAATGTATCAAGAAAGAGAATATATTGCCCTATAATACCAAACAAAATGTAGTGGTTGAAAGAAAGAATAGGTCTATTGTGGAAACCACTCGTGCCTTGCTCCATGATTAAAAGTTACCAAAGTTCCTTTGGAGAGAAGCAACAAATGTTGCAATATATGTTCAAAACAGGGTACCTCATCAAGCACTGGACAACAAGATTCCCGAAGAAGTATTCACAAGTGTTAAGCCCGATGTTGGCCATCTTTGTATTTTTGGTTGCCCCGCATATTTCCATGTCCTAAAAGATAAAAGAAACAAGTTGGAAGCCACGGGAAGAAAACGTACGTTTGTTAGATATTGTGAAGATTCTAAAGCATTTAGAACAGATATTACTGGACAAAGGAAGGTTGAAATTAGTAGGGATATAAAATTTGATGAAGATGTTTCCCTTGGGAAATAAATAGACCTTCCTCTGCCTCCTCCTCTTGAGAAGAATAATGATGATATGGATCTTTTATACGATCCCTTTGTACTTGAATATGAAAGAGACATTGTTGATTATCCCATGGAACCCATGGACCCCTTAGATCCTCCTCCATGTGATCCTCCTTCCAAGAAGAGGCCACTTTGGCTTTGTGACACATTACAGGATGTCAAGAGACACATTCCCGTAAAAATATCTTTTAGAGAAAGAAAGAAGCCATGTAAATACCAAGGATATGTTGCAACTATGAGTACTATGATTCAAGTCAAGCCTCCCACCTTTGAAGAAGTCGTGAAAGTAAAAGTTTGGAAGGATGTTATGGCCAAATAATACAAATCAATTATGAAGAATGATGTATGGGATGTTGTGCCGAGACCAAAGGGGAAATTTGTGGTGACTTCAAAATGGATATTCAAGATCAAACATGCAAATGATGGAAGCATTGAGAAATATAAGGCAAGGTTTGTGGCTCAAGGATTCTCCCAAAAAGAGGGAGAAGATTATGACGATCTGTGGATCAATATATAGCCATTTGTTCGATAGTTCTCTTGCTACAAATCAAGGATGGACCCTTCATCATATGGATGTGAATACAACATTCCTTCATGGCATGTTTCAAGAAGAATTCTACATTGAGCAGCCACATGGATTTGAAATAGAGGATCAAGAGACACATGTTTGCAGGTTGAATGAGGCATTGTATGGTTTGAAGCAAGCCCCCAAAGCATGGTATGCCTACATAAATAGTTACTTGGTGAAGCTGGGATTCACAAGAAGCAATGCTTATCCTAACCTCTACTTCAAATTAGTCCAAGGTATGCCATTTATTTTGGTTTTATATGTCGACGACCTATTCTTGATAGGTAGTGAGACCCTGATGATCAAGTGTAAGAGGGAGCTAGCCCCTGAAATCAGGAAGAAGAACCTTGGACTCATGCACTACTTCCTAGGCCTTGAGGTGTGGAGAAGGCCCGGTGAGATGTTCCTTTCACAAGTAAAATATGTCGTGAAGCTATTAGAGAGATTTGGAATGACAGAATGCAAGTCCTTAGCCACACTGATGGAAATAAATTTCAACAACCTATGTGGAGAAGTTATAGGACCCAATTTGGCGAATCCATCCAAGTATAGGTAGTTGATTGGGGCTTTGATGTTCTTTGTGAACACCCATCCGGACATATGCTATGCATTGAACATACAGAGCCAATTCATGACCAAGCCTCTCCATGTACATTGATTTATTGCCAAATATATTTTGAGATACTTGCATGGGACGATCACCCTTGGTTTGAGATATTCTATCAGAGATGTTCGACGTCATGGATATACCAATGTTGAATAGGCAGGAAATGTTTTTGAAAAGAAGAGTACATCTAGATGTTATTTTAGCCTTGGATCTACCATGATATATTGGATGAGAAAGTAATAGAAATTCGTAGGATCGAGTGCCACCAAGGAAGAATAAATTGTCGCTAGTATAGCTAGCTGTAAAGCAGTTTGGTTGAGGAAGCTCTTTGGAGAGTTGTTTGAGCAGGTCTTAGACACTACGGTGATATATTGCTACAACAGGAGTGGGATTCTTTTGGCCAAAAATCCCATATTTCATGACAAGTCCAATAACATAGAGATCCAATATCATCATAATCTAGACATGGTCCATATAAGAGCCATTGGACTCCATCTCATATTGACATATGAGAAGATTGCAGAAATTCTTACCAAGGCTTTTCCAAAAGGGAATTTCTTGGTCTTAAGAGAGCAGCTTGGACTTATGGATGTGACCTCTCCTGATAAGGGGCATCGCTAATCGAGAACACTAAGCATAGCTCTTCCCCCTTGGTTGAGCTCCCCAAGGAGGGAATGGAGCATTGAGAGCTCCTAGCGTTGATGGAACTCTGGATAATAAGTGTGTTTGATCCCTACTCTTGCAGTAGGTTGAGTAACTCCCTTATTGTCACCCATAGGGTGTGTGTGATCCTTATCTGCTTTGACAAGTCAAGTATCTCCCCTATCTTAGTCTAGCAGAGTATACCCGAGTTGGCATCATACCCACAAGTTGGACTTGTTGGGATTGTCCCTCCTCGTATGGTGAATGGATTGAGGAGGTTTGGGGGTGTGTGATCCTTACCTTTGGTAAGTCGGGTATCTCACCCAAGCTCGATTATGCTGCAGGTGTTCTACCACATGACGCTTGAGGGTCATTTTTGGGAAGATCGACATGTAATAGGATGGATGTGATCCTTACCTCTTATATACCAAGTTGTATATTGCCCATTGATTGCGCAATAAGATGGTTGATCCTTGCTTGGTAAGTTGTATCTCGCCTATTGCTCGATGAAATGACATGAGGCAAGAGTTTCCCATAGGACCTTCCTCGTTGTTCAAGGAGGGTGGTATCTAAATCTCCCCTATGATTCTTCTTCTTTAGATTCAAGAATGTTTCATCAGATAGAGTTGAACAGAGATGGGACATGAAATACTTATGATTATTACATAATATAGTTGGAATTTATCCCTAGCTAAGAGGGAGTGCTAATTTGGCAGCTCGGTGACAAATTTCAATCATGGGACTAGATTCCTCTTTTCAAGAGGACCAATTTTGACTATTGAAACACTTAATTTGGACAAGGGAAAGTGTATTTTTGAAATAAATCCCACATATGCACAAAAGGAGAGGTCGGCCCTAACAGGAAATGGACACCCTTAGAAGCCTATAAATAAAAGTGACCTCAAGCTCATTTGGGCATCACCAAGAATCTTCTTCTTCTCTTCTTCATTGATTGGTTCGCATGGGTTTGAAGTTAGCTCATGGAATTTGGTTCGTATAGGTCTGAAATTGCAGGGTCTAAAGCTTGCACGTGTGATTAGGGTTTTGGTTTCCAGCCACATGATTGACTCAGGGAATGTTTGGCTATAACTGTAGCCATGAAATCTCATTTGTGTTGCTTGAAGCTCTCATCCACACGAATATCTCTCTCTCCATGCAGATGGGATCTAGGGTTCACTTTGACAGTTGACTGCAATTCACTGCAAGCAAGAAAAGTTGACTTTGATCAATATTGATTGTTGGGAACATATAAATACTTTTGGGTTAATTTTGTTGGATGATTTTTTATTGGCTCATTATACTCTTTGTTAAACATTTTATGACAATCTAATAGAAGAAGAATTTCAAAGGGTTTTCCCCGTAGTGGGTTTTTCCCTGATCGATGACCAATCTAGTGTCTCTTGTTGATGTGTTGACAGTATCCTTTGTCATTTCATTTATTGTTATATCTTCAATTAATGTTGATGATTGGAAATATTAATTGTTGCTAAAAATCGTTGATTGAAGTCTTGAATTGGCTGAAGTAATTGAAACAACATAGAGCAGTGTGAAAATTAACAATTTCATTGGTGGAGTTGATGAATAGGAGAAGTGAGATGATATAGCAAGAGAAGGAGGCAAAGTTGGAATTTCTAGAGAAAAATGTGATTGCTTGCAAAAGAAATTAGATAAAAAGTTGGCAATTATCGAGGCAAAGATTGCAGTGTTGAAGCTCAGAGTGAATGGAATAGAGACATCCCCCAAATAAGAGATTGTGATTAGAAAGAAGGATCTGGAATTTTGTAAGGACCAACTAGGGCAAGAGATTAGAGGACCAAATGAGCAAGGAAAAAGGGTGCACAATGCAGCAGAGGAAAAAATGGACACAACATTAGAGGTTGGGCCATCGAGAAAAGATTATACTTTTATCTATGGATAACGTTCAACCAAAAAAAAATATCTCAGATTTTTTTGTAAATATTATGGTAGACACCAGTGTAGAATCATAGTTAGAATATCTCGAAGAGGTAAGAAAATACTCTTATGGATGTATTGGAATAATGAAGCCTCTAAAAACACTAAAAGATGTAAAAGGTTATGGCCTTGTAACCAGCCCCTCTTTTAATATAATATGATAATCATTTCCTTTAAAAATAAATGGCGCAAAGAAGATATAGCACTATGTGGAAAGAGTGTTTGCTGGAGACAGAGATGTCGTCAAAAGACAAAAGTTTTTGTCAACCCCTGACAAACAATCAGATTGTAGATAATATCATTAGAGTTATTTTCATGGCTCGGGATATAATAACCAATGTCTTGACATGGAACATCAAATACCTCAGGGATCATGTCAAATTTCTAGAAGTTGTGACAATATTCTCTATAGAACTAATCATCCTTTCTTTCTTTGTCAAAAACATTTTATACAGTAGAAACTTGTTCACTGAAGATAGGAGGATGTTAGGCCCCTATACTACTAGTGTAACCCCTTATTGTTATTAGTACAACCCACTTATTATATTGATGTACCCATGTAGTGTCCATATTGTTACTATTGTGCCCCATAGAA
>APFE031495034.1:0-17427 GCA_000404065.3 Pinus taeda
TCGTTGGAGACCTTGTTCATTGCCATTAAGAACAAGAAATATTTGTTTAGGGCATAAATCCTTTGTTTTTATTGTTTGGCCATGGTACATGACTTGGTTGCCATATGTTGCATCGAAAAACTCATAATGGCACTCATGTCCAACTCAAAAGCTCCAAATCATTTAGAAAAGATCGGTGTGGTTTCTCAAGAACTAGTTCATGGCCCTTCACCTCAAAAAGCTTCACTTTAGTCTTAATGTCCTTATTTTTCTCTCTCGGCCATGGCACATATATTGAGACACATTCTTACTATATGAAACATACTAATGGTTCCAAATATCCCCCATAGAGGTCAAATATTTCCTATAGGTGTATTGCGTGCTTGTTTGATGACTACTATATGATTCTTGATCCTAAGAAGAGTCGCATAGGGCCTTAGGAGCTTATGTTCTTTCCTTAACCATGTATAGTCCCCAAGTGCTTTAGATGGTGCATAAACCTTCTAAAGGCTCTATTAAGTAACATGGAGGCCTCAAGACTTAATTATGAAATATAAAACCTACAAATGAAAACCATATCCCGCTCGAAAGCCAGATATTCTTTAGAGAGGATTTTTGTCATTGTTTGAGGTCTTATTCATGGCTACTGAGCTCAAGAATAATTTTCTCTACTTTAAGGCCCTTGTTTTCCTTTGACATAGGCTTTGGCTCCCATATATGATCCTAATGTTTTCCATATCCTATCCAAAGACCAAATGCCCCTTAGAAAGGATCTATGTGGTTGTCCAAGGCCTAGTTCATGGTTAGTCATCTCATGAAGCTCCATTTTAGTAGCAATTTCATTGTTTTCCTCTCTTGCCATAGTATAAGCTTCAAGACCCATTTCTATTGTGTAAACATAACAATGGTGGCAAAGGTCCCATGTAGAGGCCAAAGATCCACTACATAGGTATTTTATAGTTGTTTGAGGAATATATCACAAAAATCAATCTTGAGAAGATTTAATAAGGAATAAGAACATTATATTTTTTCCTTCACCATGGGTAAGACCCTAAGTAACATACATGATGTGAGAAACATGCAACTGGTGACCATATTCCACTTTAAGGCCATAGATTCCTTAGAGAGGATTTGTGTGGTGGTTTGAGGCCTTGCTTATGGCCATTGAGATTGTAAATATTTTCTTAGTGTCTAAGTCCCCTGCTTTCCTCTCGTTGCCATGGTAGATGTCTTCAAATCCATTCTTATTGTTTAAAGCACACTAACAGTGCTTATATTCCCAATTGGAGGCCTTTCTCGTGGCCATTAAGCATAAGAAAACTTCATTTAGTACACAAAGCCCTTACGTTGGTTTGATCTAATTGTACAAATAAGTGATTTCTAGTTCCAAGTATGTTGATTTATGATCAAGGTTAGATCTCTCCTCTCATAAGTTGGAAAAATAATTGTTGGTTCTAAATATCTATAAAACCCATATTTTGATAGGATTAGTTATTGTCAGTTTTTATTATATAAAAGTCTCATGAGAAGGAGTAAAATCATATTATGGGGTGTAATGGGATTTGAATTTTTCATTTTGAAGGTTAGAGATATGGGATACTAATCCATAGGTGGATTGTTTATTTAATGAAACTAGAGGAAGTGGGGCTTCTTCACAGAGAACCTGTGAAACTAAAACTCGCATGGAGGAATAAAAGGATGTGTTATGATGGAATAACCAAAAGATTACGGGTTCCTTATGTTTTATTTTTTAGTGAAATAAGACTATATGTTAAAGCAAAGGGTTAGATCAAGGGGAGAATATAGTCATTTCCCAATTCAATTTGGAGATGGTTGTACCTAGAAAGAGACCTCGTAGTATGTTCAAATTTAATCCTAGCTAGTTAGAGGAGGTAGATTCTTAGGGAAAACGCATTTCTTCAATTTGCAAAAATAATAATAATAATAACATACCATTGGATGGGCACAAGCCAAGAATATTAGGGATGATAAAGAGTCATTGAACATTGAAGAAAATAGAGTATGTGAGTCAAGTGGTTCTAGATATTTGTTAGAAGAGGTTAGGTAATAGTTAGAGCAACCCAAACTCGAGGTCTTCGTTCTATAGTACAAAAGGAGAAAAATCCTAGATGAGAAGGAAGTTATATGGAGTTTGAAGTGTAGGGTAATATGTTTATCTAAGAAGATGAAAATTGCAAAGCTTTTTATTAGTATGGTAATCACTACATAAAGGTTTATACTACTTGTAATGTTAATGGGCCTAATGGTTTGGAGGTAAATAAATTGGAAAATATAGAATGGAATGGGATGTGTTGGATTTTCTTAAGTGATCTATTCAACTTTGACAATCTATTCTACGTAGATTTTACCATATATCTCCTAAATTTTTGTGTAGGAGGCATTACCTCTAGCATTTAGCAACCATAAATAACCTCTCATTACAAAGTGTTATCAAATTTTGTTTTCACTTGAAAACTCTAGACAAGAATAAATATTATCACTTCTTTATTCTTATATCGACAATGCATATTAAAAATTGTTGAAATTTCCATGCACCCTAAATTTGGTCTATGCCTTAGCTAAGTAACATAAACACACTAGAGATGCCCAACTTTAAACAACTTTGCACAATGGAATATAGTAGCAAAAAAATCAGTAATTTCGTAATGGAATATGGTAGCAAACACGTTTCTTATTAGTCCATCAATAAGAAAACCATAGGGCTCCCTAACCAGGAACCATGGCCCTTTACAAACCCCAGTACAAAGCTATAATACAAATTCAATCCTTTGACCAATACAAGTCGGGCAAGTTGAGGCCAATTCCTTTAGGCATTGATGTGCCCAACGAATACAAAATACTTACAGTTGTTTAGTCTCTTCAAGTTGTTGTCCTCAATCAATCAACAAAATACATACCTAGGCATACTCCTTTAGCCCACGATCCTCTTCTTGTAGCTTTGTCACGCTCCCAATACCACAACAACACTTCAGTCTCCCTTGCTTTAACTACCAAATTTCTCCTTTAGCCCGCTTAGCCTTCTCTTTGGACCTCAACCAACTGTTGTAGCTTCCGCCAACTTAGATATGTCCTCGGCCGACTCTACCAACCTCAACAAATTTTTTGTGTAGGCCTTAACCTCCTTAATCTCACCAATGGATGATATTGTTTCCTTGTGTTGCTTCAGCAACCCTAAACCTATAGCCAACCCCTTATGCACAATGACCTACCTCTTCAGACTTGTGTTCAATTGTTCTAGGCCTTGACCAGGCCTCCCAATCCTACAACTAGCCCTAACCATGGTTGTGGATGACTTAAAATAGCTAACCAACCCTCTGTTATGGCTTAACTCTTTCTCTTGGTTGATACCTTCAACCTATGATCTTGTTTCTGGGTCATGGCCTCCTCCTAGGTGCATTTGTGGCCACCTAAAACTTTGGATTAGACCTCAGTGAAGCTGAACCAGGATTGGAACTATTCTACTCCCACTTCATCCAAGCTTCTTGGACTTCCACAGAGCCTTACTTGGCATCTTTTCACCTCAAACCAACCTTCAAACTAGGCCCTAACTAGTCACAAAACTTGGCCACTAGTTGTCCTTTGCTACGACCTCTCTTACCAATCTTAAGACTATCCCTCATCCTCTTCTATTGCTCATACCAATTTCCTCCTTGGTTGTGGTTTCTCTAGGCCTCCTCTCTCACAATCGAAGTCCTTCTCACTTATGTGATGCTAAGCCTCTCCATTGGCTTATATTTATAGTTTTCCATATGACACTTAGGAAACCCCTTGGTCCTTTAAGGTGTTTCACACTCAACCTCTTAACATTAAATTAGCATATTAAATTCATATCCTTGAGTTCCAAGCCCACTCCTTTGGGTCGAAACCCCAAACTTTGGGTACTTTGCCCACAAGTTCTCTTTTTGTGGGTTTTCTCCACACAGAAATACCTTCCAAGCTACCCAAATTTCAACATAAACAAAGATAATGAATCACTAGAGAGTTCGTGCACACTATAACCAAAATTTGATGCTACATTATTGCCTCCTTTCTACACTCTTCTCTCCTATCTATAAATTTTTCTTTCTTTAGCTATGAATCTATTGATAGGAATCAAAGCCCTTTCTTCTCTCACAATTTAGTGTTTAACACATCTTAATAGTTGTTAGGGTTAGGTTTATTATTATTTTCTTTCACAACTTTCAATAGTTATAGTTTTTGGACCTTCTAGAATCCTCTCGAAAGTTCACACATGGCTATCTTCACTCAGTAATAGGAGCTAACATGTCATCCACTACTCACTATGTCGGTAAAAAATAACATATCAAACTGCTAAAGGCATAAATCCTTCATATGAAATTAGCCTGAGGAGTTAAATATATTGTTAAAAATTCACTTTAATAAGATTAAATAAACCTCTTAAGCTAAAATACCATTCATAGATGACATTGGGTACTTATGTATAACACGCAAATTACTCTAGCCCATTTTAATGTGCGAAGTTGATAAAATTTTATGCCCTTGTGACATGCACTTTACTTGCACCTAGATTTTGAAAGAAAATACTATTATATCTAACCAAATGACTACATTTAAGAATGCATGTCAAATTATGATTCTCTTTTTTTAAATTATTCTGAAAATAGTGGCAAAAGATTAGTTCTAACTAACAAAATGACCAATTTCATATTTTAATAAATTGTAAAAAATAAATAATTTAATTTGATATATTTGTGGAAGAGTGATTATATTTTGACTTTTATTTGTATACACACATTAATAAATTAATATATTATATAATTTGTTTTTATAAAACTGAGTTTATATTAATTTAAAGTTTTGAAGTTGTCCTTAAATGTGATTTTTTGGAGTTTCTGGTGGATTTCTAATCACAATCTTGATATAGCCGGAATCTAGTGGAAAATTTTGTGGTGAAATTTTGATTTGTGTTGTTTAAACTGATTTTTTGACTGCATAAATGGATGATTTGATAAGTTTGCCCATCAAACTTGTGATTTCAATGAATCTTTGTCAGATTCTAGACAAATTGACTCGGAAAGTAAGCGGGAAACTTTTCAAAAAATTGCACTAAAAGACAACTAGTATAGGTTTCACTTTAACCTAATTTAAAATCATAACAATAACTAATTAAACAAATATTTTATATATTGCATCATTTTTAATTGAAATGTTATATCAAAATAAAATGTTTTACGAAACATAAAAAATAATCTCCAATTATTTATTTGATTCACTACATAAATATTGTGAACCAAGTTGTTTCAAAGCAAGCAGCAAGTGGAACTGGTTTGACTTGGAAAGCTGTAGCAGAACTAAGTTGTTTCAAAGCAAGCAGCAAGTGGAACTGGTTTGACTTGGAAAGCTGTCTGCTACAGCCATGCCATAATTGGATGGTTGCTGAAATATTTTTTAACGGTGGCCCCACAGAAATGTTCTTATAGAGAAAATTTAACAAACGGTGTTGAGGTTTTCCATGATAATTTGTGGAATTGAACTGGTAGTCTCATATCTTAACCCATTATATAGTATAAGTGGACATAATGCAGTTTGCAGAAATGATCTAATATATCTCCCCATTGCATTGGATGTCTTTGAGAGTAATCTCAATGGAATGAAATTGAGAAATTAACTATCATTTGTGAAAAAAATCCTAGAGCCGTCATTTACTACTCACTTTATTCCTGTTTTGAAACCATATTTGGATTTACAGAACTGATTTTGCCATTGAAGACTTGTTACTGCAAACTAGAGTATCTTGGCCATCAAGAACACCAACACTCATATTTTATACCTACTAGCTATCCAATGGATATGAGTGCTAATGGACTCAGAGTAATTGGGAATTCTACACTCAGTATGATGCTCATTCCCAGTCATATGTGGTAATGTGGTTTCACAATATTGTCTAAATTCTTAGGGTGCTTTAGCATTTGATATTTTTGAGTATCTAGACAAAAGTGGCATGTCAAGATGGAGCGTGGACTCGGAGAAAAGAGACTTGGCATGGTCTTTTCGGAAACAAATTAAGAACAAGGACAAATCTATGGTTGATGATCTGTAAGAAATGTTTCCTGACCTTCAGCAGGCAAGGAAAGAGAATTACATAACTGATGTTACTCTCTTGGAGGAACAAGTTCACCAGATGCTTCAGGAATGAAAAAATGAACTACATGAGACATCATTTGCTTCCCCCTTGTTAGTAGAAACCCGAAGCTCCTTAGAGTTGTCATTGGACATGAACCAATTATTGCAACTTCACGAGGAGGATGATGATACAAGCAGTAGCCCTAAACTTCAGCTTGATGGATCAATGCTTCGGGAAAATAATACTGCTGACTACCAAGTGAATTGTCTTGTGGATGACATGCATACACCAGAGCAAGCTTTTGAAAAGGGTTAGTAAATATACATATATAGGGGAGGAATTACATCAGAATAGTTAAAAACATCAGAGAAATTGCTTCCAAATCTAGTGGAGGGCTTAGAAGTAACTATTGGGCTTTAAGTTTGACAGATCGACTTCCATCAGGATTACATACCTATTGTACACTCTATTTTCACTTTAAATGGCGATGAAGAAAATACACAAATTCTTCATGGTCCTGGACTATGTTAATTTTCCAATAAACCTATCAGTCG
Organism: Pinus taeda; assembly: GCA_000404065.3. Lineage (NCBI taxonomy): Eukaryota > Viridiplantae > Streptophyta > Pinopsida > Pinales > Pinaceae > Pinus > Pinus taeda. The sequence continues at coordinate 6,640 of APFE031495034.1, forward strand.
CCACTTTATTGACCTGGTAGATTACAGATTTAGAGAATAAAGCCATGCTTAAGTTCTTAACATTGGGCTAAAGAAAAAATATAACCAATTTCATAAAAAGACACAAATAGATACTGCCTAATCAAATCAGTTCATTATTAATAATGATTCAGAATCTACCTTCGTCATGGAATAATGGTTCAACTGAGAAAATATATAATAATAAACTTGGATCTATCTAGCAGATCTACCCTAGATTGGTCCTGGATCTTCTCTACAGATCTAGATCTCCCAGCATAACTGTAGGAATCAAGTGGCAGGGCCAACTGCGAAGCCTGCTATGGCAAAAAGTCACGGTAGACACAGGAAATTAAATTAAAACTGAAAGAATAATTCAATTCGCGGAGTGGCACTGGAGAAACATCAGTCATAGAGCTTGATTAAGAAGGAGAAACTGCTGCAGAATATTTGCTGGTTTGTTGGCTGTTTTGATTTTCTGTAGGCATGATCTGGCGTCGTACTCGTTATTATTTAAAGAAAGTGTCTTTCTTGCGAGTCTCGTGTTTTGAAATAAAACATTGTGATGATTGTTAAAATACTAATGAACATTCCACAAATGCAGGTTAGAGATCGGACTGAGCAGTTTAGCCAACCAGTACATGGAATTCTTCCTATTGTGACCAAGGCAGAAAAGGTTCGGAGGATGAAATTACAAATCAAATTTATAGAAAAGGTTCGGAGGATGAAATTACAAATCAAGTTTATAAAAACTCAGAGGTATCTTATCAGTCCCACATCTCCTACTCAGCTTCTATTCCTTGGAAGCAGTGATGATGGTATTGAAGCCATTGTAGAGAAAGGTTTTCAACTTCCACCTGCAGATATAACAAATATGTTTGGACAGGTATGCTGGCAGTGGGCCATAGCTTTTCTTTATCTTCAAATTGCTCTAGCTTAACAAACTATTGCTCTAATTCTTTCAGTTTAAATTTAATCTTCTGAGTGTGTGGGGGCAGGGGGGAATCTGTCTTGTGTACGAGTATGTGGAGGGTACAATCCTGAGGGAAGCTCTGAGCAGTAACAAAATCCCTGGATATACTGTGCTATCTTCATGGCTTTCCAGGATGCACATCACTCAAGGGCTTGAATATCTTCATCATTATAAAGGTTTGCGTTATGTTCACAAATACATGAAATCCAACAATGTGAGCCCATGGTTTCAGGGCAACGATTGTACATCGTGGTACCTATAAGTTAAGCGGTGAATCCGCTGTTAGAGCATCTTCATGTACAGAGATTAGTGTTCTGGGGGCACTGCTGGGGATTACTGGCGTTTGTCCAGTAAGAAAATTGTTGGTACACAGGTTTACATTCTCCAGAATATGCCTCAAATGGTGTTATTTCTCAGAAGATCGATGTGTTTACTGTTGGGGTGGTGTTGGCAGGGTCCTGTGAAATTACATTATGATGCCGCGAAGGAGGAGTACACGAGGGTGTCACTCATGGAGTTTTTGTTTGGGCAGACTGAGATCGTGGATCAATCCTTGGCTCAAGGATTCTTACCCTGTTGATGGTGATGAGAAAGTTTCACAACTTGCAGCGATGTGTGTGGATGCAAACCCTATCAGTAGATCTGACATGATCTACTGATATAGCTGGCGAGCTATCTAAAATTTTCCAGCTATCTATAATTTTCCTGATATCCCAGAATTGAGCGCAAAAAATAAATGCAAATAGTGCAGCGGACAATTTTTTTCTTCATACTAGGGGATTGCATATCTATGCTTTGTTCAAACTTCATTCATACTGTGTGGAAAATCTCTATATTACTTCTATTCATTTTTATTATAAGACGAGTAGCCACATTGGCTCTCCCCTCATAGAAGTTCCTTTCCTATGAACTAGTGAGACTTATGAATGTCTACTTCTGATGTAATCTGTTTACCCCACTTTTATTGCTTCCCCTTCAGAATATTTCCAAAATCGACAAACCAAATAAAGATGATTAAGAAACATAAATAATAAATTACTTGCACCGATTTTGTTAATTATATTATATATAATCCACCTGAATTACAATCTATAATTTTCCAACACATCAAACAACATTTCACTCAAGCATGGACGCAGTTGATGGAAAAATTGATTTACGTATCATTATGAAACAGATATGATCTTAACACAAAGAGAAGCGTGCCTCCAAAATTAATACCCAGGCTTAAAATTCAACAAATATTTTGTTATCAAACTTAGCCAAATGAAAAGGGCTAAGAATATAACTTATTACATGCAAATCACAAAAATTGCATTCCATGATCCTAAAACATATCAACTCTTCCCATTGATAGGTTCTTCAAAAGTCTTTGATGTAGTTCCAGATGTAACTGATTGAGTTGCAGACATATGAATATCCTCTGGTGAAAGTCTTCGATTTCCACTGGCGAGGTTTTTTGGAACTGTTTACAAATAAATCTTTCATGTTAATACAATCAATAATAATAGTAGTAATACATTCTACCAAAGCATTGAAAAGGAATAAAATTCCCTTGTCAAGGACATAAAATATACCTGGAGGAGAAGCATTAACTGGCGCACCGAGGACATCATTTGCCAGATCTATAACAATAAGCCATTGGAAAAAAATGAGTCTCATATAACAACATGTTTTAATTTGGATAAAATGACAGCCATGGAGTTGTTTTATGCTGTAAATATGCGGGCGAAAAGAAGGATTTTGAACTTACTTTTGCATGTGCTAACAGGCGGCACAACAATTTTGCAGAGAGTAGGGAGGAGGAGAGCTTGTGTTTGATTATTTGAAAGTCCAAGAATCTCACTGTTATTGGTAAAGAGGAGGCATAGGCACATGACATTGGCATTCACTGTTGCCTCAAGGGCAGAGCAACACTGAGGGCTGACGCTGTTGATTTTTCCATTGGTGACAAAACCAAGGCATGGATATAAGCCCAATAACTGGTTTACACAATCCTTTGCAAGACTAGAGCTAGAGGTAGTTTGCACTTAATTTGTTGGTCCAACCATAAGCAGAACCAAAATGGGGATTATGAGAATAAGGTGGCTTCTTTCCATTGCCATTGAGATGTTTTTACACACCTTAAAGGCAAATATCTAAAAAAAAAATGTTTCCCCACACCGTAAATGTAAGTATTTGAAACACAATGGTAGAGACTATAAATAAAGAGAAATGATGATAAATACAAAGTCAATTTCTATTTCAATGTGTAGCATGAAGATATCTAGACTTCTATTCACCTTTGTTACACTAGATAAATCTATTAGAAATTATACTTAACTAGCACTTGAATGCAAAAAATACTCCCAGCTTAGTTTTCTAATTTAACAATAAAAAGACTTATAAACCATATTTATTTAGTGTAACTTTAGGTGAAGCACCTGTTTGAATGTATAACACACTAGTGGAATGGTTTCTCTGCATGTAATTGAACAATTGGGTTGAACGAGGCCAGTAGAATAGACTTGTGTGGAATGACGGGTCATTTCATTTGTTACTTAAAGTTAGTTGTTGATGTTAAGTTGAGTTAAGGTGAATGGATGATGAGTTAACAGGAATTACTTGCATGTTTCGGTGCTCAAGTTCATTCTTACTCTTTTTGTTTCTTTGGCATCTTAAGTTAACTAAGGTTGCATGACTGCTATTTAAGTTTTAATAGTTCATTAAATTATATTTATATTTATTACATAATCACTACGAGAATATAATTATCATAGTTTATCTTTAAATAACAACCTAACAACTTCTGAAACATTCAACAATCTAGAATGTTACTTGGACTTGGAAGATTCTCATTAAATAACAACCGAAAACATACAGAAACCTAGAGTGTTCTCTAGACTTTGAAGTATGTGTTAACATACAAAACCTAAAGTGTTACCTGGACTTTGAATTGTTAACCTATAGCTAACTAAAGTGTTACCTGGACTTGGAAGTGTTACCATTTCATGCCACTCCATTAAGGGAAACTAGAGTGTTCCCTGGAATTTGAAGTATGCGTTAACAAACAAAACCTAAAGTGTTACCTGGACTTTGAATTGTTAACCTATAGCTAATTAAAGTGTTACCTGGACTTTGAATTGTTAACCTATAGCTAATTAAAGTGTTACCTGGACTTGGAAGTGTTACCATTTCATGCCACTCCGTTAAGGGAAACTAGACTGTTCCCTGGACTTTGAAGTATGTGTTAACAAACAAAACCTAAAGTGTTACCTGGACTTCGAATTGTTAACCTATAGCTAACTAAAGTGTTACCTGAACTTGGAAGTGTTACCATTTCATGCCACTCCGTTAAGGGAAACTAGAGTGTTCCCTGGACTTTGAAGTATGTGTTAACAAACAAAACCTAAAGTGTTACCTGGACTTCGAATTGTTAACATATAGCTAACTAAAGTGTTACCGGGACTTGGAAGTGTTACCATTTCACGCCACTCCGTTAAGGGAAACTAGAGTGTTCCCTGGACTTTGAAGTATGTGTTAACAAACAAAACCTATTATCTGGACTTCGAATTGTTAACCTATAGCTAACTAAAGTGTTACCTGGACTTGGAAGTGTTACCATTTCATGCCACTCCGTTAAGGGAAACTAGAGTGTTCCTGGACTTTGAAGTATGTGTTAACAAACAAAACCTAAAGTGTTACCTGGACTTCGAACTGTGAACCTATAGCTAACTAAAGTGTTAGCTGGACTTGGAAGTGTTACCATTTCATGCCACTCCGTTTAGGGAAACGAAATAGTGGGTGGCCGTCCGCTGGCTGCAAGTCATCGGCTGTTATAACATCCCTGCATCGCATCTAGGTTCTGGATTTGCTCAAATTGATCATGCATCCTGTAGCCCAGGCAGATGAATTGGCCTTTGTGAGATGCCATAAGGCTCGCAGGCTCTAGAAAGTAGGCCCTTGCTGCCCCATAGACCAATAAGGCTCCTCGATTGAGCTTGTATTTATCGCATATGAATTCGAACCAAGTGTCTGCCGTTTTTTCACTGATTGCCCAGGTACCAGTGCGTGCGTGGGATAATCCCGGCTCTGCCACACGAGATTCAGACCCTCGGACACAAGCGAAGAATTCGCGGAATTATAGATCTGAAAATTGTCGTGCTTCGCCATTAAAATGTCTATAGACTTATCAGTACCGATACTCCAGACCACGGTTCCGTCCGAGTCTTCTAGTACCAGGCTCCATGACTCCCTCTGTAACCGTCCTATTTCTGTTTGCCGTCCAAATCTCCATTGCAGTAGGAAAGGTGGTATTCAATCCCATTACGACACACAACGGATTTACATCCCAACCCGAATCTGTGATTCTTGCTAACAATGGGGTTCCCATATCCATATGTGATTGCTCTGTAGCGCCCTACATGGTGCTGTACCTAGGTAGGCCGGAGTTAATGATAGCCACTTTCCACTTGGAACTTTCCTTCATTTCCCCAATCAAACACTGCAAATTAAGCAACATAAAGTGTTAGAGACTCCATGGCCAGTGAAAAATCGAATGCCTATTTTCGGTCGGCTTTGTGTTTATCGCTGTGGTGCTTTGCCGATGACCGCAATGCACCTACTTCCGTAGAACATTTTCCACATTATTTCCTTAATTTTTGTTGGGTCGAAGCTAACATTTTCTACATTATTTCCTTCCCTCGCCCAGCTTAAGCCTCATATAATCCTATAGCCATTTTCAATATTTTCAAAGAGACCACTGCCATGAGTGTTGGAAAAAACCTTATAGTGGCATCAAGGAATACATCACAAAACTCAATCCTTACCAGATTTAAATAATAAGAAAAATATGTTTTTTTCCTTTGCCATGGGTAAAACCCCACCTAATATACATGAGGTGAGTATAACATTATGTTTTTTCTTTTCCCATGGGTCAAATCCATGTGAGTAACTTGTCATGGGTGACAATTTTCAAGGCCATAGATTCCTTAGAGAGTTTATTTGGTGATTTGAGATCTTGCTTATGGCTATTGAGATTATGAATCTTTTCTAAAAGCCTGAGGCTTTTTCTTTCCTCCCCTTGCTATGGTAGATGTCTTCAAAGTCATTTTTATTGTTTAAAGCATATTAATAGTGCCCATATTCCCAGTTGGAAGCCTTGCTCATGGCCATTAAGCACAAGAAAATTTCATTGAGTGCACAAAGCTCTTGCATTGGTTTGATATAGTTGTAAAAATAAGTGATTTCAAGTTTATAATGATAGTATTATGATTTATGACCATGTCTAGATCTCTTATCTCATAAATTGGAAAAAAATTATTGGTTCTAAATATCTATGACCCATATTTTGATCAGATTAGTTATCGTCAAATCTTAGTTATATAAAAGTCCCATGAGAAGTGGTAATATTATAGTGTGGGGTGTAGTGGGATTTGAATTTCTCATTTTGAAGATTAGAGATATGGAGTACTAAACCATAGGTGGATTGTTTATTTGATGAATCTAGAGGAAGTGCGACTTTGTAACATAGAACCTATGAAACTAAAACTTGCATGGATGAATAAAAGGATGTGTTCTGATAGAATAACCAAACGATTAGATAGCTTCCTTACGTTTGATTATTTAGTGAAATAAGACCATATGTTAAAGCAAAGGGTTAGATCAAGGGGAGAATATAGTCATTCCCAATTGTTTTGGAGATGATTGTACCTAGAAAGAGACCTCCTAGTATGTTCAAATTTAATCCTAACTAGTTAGAGGAGGTAGATTCTTAGGGAACATGCATTTCTTCAATTTGCAACTAGACTAAAAAAACATAACATACCATTGGATGGGCACAAGCCAAGAACAATAGTGATGATAAGGAATCATGAACATTGAAGAAAATAGACTATGTGAGTCAAGTGAGTGTGGATATTTGTTAGAGGAGGCTACATAATTCTTAGAGTAACCCAAATTAGAGGTCTTAGTTCTAGACTAGGGAAGCAGAAAAAATTTAGATGAGAAGGAAGCTATATGGAGGTTGAAGTGTTATGTAATATGTTTATCTAAGGAGAAGAAAATTGTAAAGTTTTTCATTAGTATGATAATCATTGTAGAAGTGTTTATACTACTTAAATGTTATCTGGCCAAATGGTTTGGAGGTAAATAATTTGGAGGATATAGAATGGAATGGAATGGAATGCATTGGATTTTCTTATGTGGTCTCTTCAACTTTGCCAAACTTTTCTACATAGATTGTACCATATATCTCTTAAATTTTTGTATAAGAGGCATTCCCTCTAACATTTAGCAACCATAAATAATCACATTAAAAAGTGTTATCAATTTTTGTTTTCTCACTTGAAAACTCTAGATAGGAATAATATTATCACTTGCTTCTTTATTCTTATATCGACAATGCATGTTAGAAACAAAGATAATGAATCATCGTAGATTTCATGCACACTATAACAAAAATTGGATGCTGCATTACTACCTCATTTGTATAATATTTTGTCATATCTTTACATTTTTCTATCCTAGCTATGAAATTGTGGATCAATAAAATAAGAATCAAAGCCCTTTCTTTCCTCACAATTTAGTGTTTAACACATTTTAATAGTTGTTAGGGTTAGGTTTATTATTTTTTTCCTTTCACAACATTCAATAAATATTAGTTTTGGGACCTTATAGAATCTTCTTTAACGATCACATTTTGCTATCTCAACTGAGTAGTAGGAGTTAACATGCTATCCACTACTCAACATGTTGGTCAAAAATAACAAATCAACTTATTGAAGTCATAAATCCTTAATAGGACATTAGCTTGAGGTGTTATTTAAGCCAATGGAAAGATGTCAATGAGAATAACATCACTGAAGTGTTGGGAAGTACACATGAAAAGTTGTATTCCACATAAAAGATACGTTAATCTCAAGCCTTAACTCTACAAATCTAAAATCACTCTTAAAATAACCTAAAGCAACTCTTGGCTCTAATTTTTCATAGGTGATCAAACATATATAATGATTTAATTATATTTCTAGGAATTCACTTTAATAAGATTAAGTAAATATCTTAAAGCTAAAATACCATTCATAGATCACACTCGATACTTATGAATGAGAGTTAAATTACTCATTTCATTAATGTGTGAATTTGACAAAATTTTATGCTCTTGTGGCACACACTTTGCTTGCATCTAGCTTTTAAAGAAAATACTATTATACATAACCAAATATTACATTTAAGAATGTGTGTCAAATTATGATTCTCTTATTTTTTTTAATTATTCCTAAAATTGTGGAAAAATATTAATTCCACTGGCATAATAATCATTTTCATTTTTTTTATAAATTGCAGCAAAAGAATAATAAATTTGATATATTTTTGGAAGAGTAATTATATTATGATTTTTATTTGATTACACACATTAATAAGTTAATAAAAATAGGAAAAAATTATAATACCAAATGTATATTAGCTTAAAATTTTCATTCTAAAATTATTAAAAAAAATGTAAATTTGAAAAATATTTTATATCTTTCATAATTTTTAATCAAAATGTTAGATTAAAAATAAAATATTTTAAAACAAAAAATAATCTCCTATATATAAGTATTTTATCAACCAACAAAAGTAACAGATAGAATATAAAGTGATACCTTAACAACAGCTTCAGTGAATGAATATAGTAAAAGAGGTAATGGAAAAAGTATTAGAAGGTTAAAATTTTAATAATATTCCTATTACGTTAATTTAAAATTTGAATATTTTGATTTTAGATAAAAAGATTATTTTTTAAAATTTAAAAATAATATGAATTATATATTATTAATATTATTACTCCTTGCATAATTTATTGTGTAGATTAAGTGTCGCTCTAGGATAAGGGTCTCAAAGTAATGATACATATTTGGAAGTTTATTAAATTTGCAGACCTCACACATGGTATTAGAACCTTGGCCTTGCTTCAATCCTCATAGTTACATTGGAGGGGGGTGTTGGATTATTCATTGCACCTCTAGAAATTGATAGCATAGACTAACCACCACCCCCTACGAACAAGGGAGTAACTACCCACTCTATGTAGTGTTAAGGGTTTGGAAGTTTACTAAGCTGAAGGTTTTTGTTGTGATGTAAAACCTCACACACACACACACACGAGTTTATGATGGTTGGTTCAAAGCGATGATTATTATTCTCTCGACCTAGGTTCAGTCCATGTAAATGAAATGATGAACTTTATTGTACTAGATTTGAGCCTTGTTTTATATATATTATTTATGTTGGATTTTTTGAAGAAATGATTGTTATCCTCCCCACCTAGGTTCAATTCCCACAAGTGGTTGATGATTTTTGAATTTCGTTGTAGTGGATTCAAGCATAGTAGCCTCTTTATATTTAAATGTTTCGACAACCTCAAATATAAATATTTAAAGGTAGAATTTTGAAGAAAATTAGTTGACAATTATCTCTAGCGATGTGGGAACTTCAACATCCATTACTAATTGTAACTAGTGGAGTAGCTTTTCAATGTGATCTTATTTACCATCATTGATATCTTACTCATGTTTTCATGATAGGGTAATATTTTATTATTTAATTATATTCATGATTCAAATGTGTGATGTCATATGATTGTTATCTTTTACCATTTTGGAGGATGTTTATTTCTTTTTTTGTGTGATCTTAAGCTTGGGGGTGTGAGTCATGAAGGTAATTTGCTTAATGGCATATTTGACACCTAAAGGTTTTATTTTCATAATCCAAACTCTCAATTTGGATTTTGGATACTCTAGAATCATCCTATTTGGAAGATCTCACATAAATTCTAGAATAAGTATAATGATATATATTTATCCTATGTTTATATATCTTTAAGTAGTTTCCCAAAGAATTTGCAATACTTTTAAATATTGAAATGTACTAAGTATTGATACAAATATCATGAATAGTTCAAATTTAGGAAAGATGGGTAGTAAAATGAGCTTAATTTCCAATTCAAAAAATTTGTTGATGATCTAAAATGATCATCTTGAGGCCAAAGAATTTAGATTTTCACATAAACATTTATTGCCTATTCCTGATAGTGGAGCCAAATCTTAACTACCTAGCACTAAATGATTCTCACCCAAACAACCAATAGAATTTTTATCATAAGTGTTCCTTATACAAGGGTTCCCTCACAGTAGATGAAGCCCAAAAAATATTCAATAATTCTTGGTTTGGCTAATCCATAGTGCATGCATGCTTCTCATATGTATCCATAATTCTCTTGTCTATAGAAAAGGGAAATCTTTCCATATAATCCGTTTAAGCCATATATGGGATGGGAAGAATAGAAACATAGAAATAGTAAATAAAATAGGGACAATGAAAAATGATCTCATCCTTAAACCTATATGAAATGAAATTGGAAGAAATCATGACAAAATAAAGTGTAGGCCATAGGATATGGCCCCATGTCACATTGCACTTGTGAATAGGGGCTAATATGACTATGGTAATATCATGGGATCTTCACAGTAAACTTGTATCAAGGTATGTGTATTCATGGATTATTAAGGAACACTCTCAATCTCACTAAATATTTTAAAAAATAAATATCTTCCAAAATCCTTTGTTGACCCCTACTCCAAATATATCTTTCCAATGAAATAAATGCTCTATGTATGTTAGATATCTCTAAATTTTACTACATGCACCTTTTATAACTTCCAATGCCTATAAGCCCCTTTGTAACTTTTTCTCCTTAGAAAAAAAAACGTAATTTTATTTCATTAGCAAATGAAACAAAATTACTTTTTCTACATACACATCACTTTATGTATTCTATTGAATCCAAAAGACTC
>APFE031495038.1:2315-15076 GCA_000404065.3 Pinus taeda
GTCATTTCATGGTAATGTTAAAAATTTAAGTAAAAGGATGAAAATGAAGATTAAGGAGAATGTCACTTTTACTTTAAGAATTTAACATTACCATGAATAGCATATCAATACTAGGGCCTAGACTTGATCATTAAGTTGCCAAAATGCTTGCCAAATGAAAATATGCATGGCTGTAATGACCAAATGCGGCCTTTTCATACATGCGCAGGTCATTTTTTTCCACCTAACGAGTCCTGGAAAATAGGACACACTGCCAAAATTGTGACACGCAATTGGATTTGACGTGTCAAGATAGGACACGACGTATCATTGGATTTGGACACGAATCAGGGCAGAATCGTGTCGGACACGCTGGATTCGGATTCGAGGGGCCTCTAGGATGATCCGGTTATCTAGATAAAAATTCATTTCTCTATAATGACAAGGGCTCTTTTGGTGGTTGAAGCAACCCCTTTCTCCTCTAAGTGTGCTCTATCATGTCCAAGTGTAAAGCCCTTAAATATCCTCATGGATTCACACCCACAACATTGGGTACAAATCCCACCACTTGGGTACTCTTGCCCACAAAGCCCATGTGGATCCAAATCCTCAACAACGCTGTACCCTAGAGTCTGGATTACCCCCAAAGCTACAAATCTAGGAAGGTACTCATCACCATCTACAGAATCCAAAGATCTGAGACTTCCATAGGGTCACTCCCTCTTAAGCTAGACTCCTTCTGAGTCTACATGGTCTCCATTGGCTCATACTGTTATTGATCTCGTGTCCGACAAGGTCTGTCCGAGCTACGGTCAAACAAGAGCCACCATCACTACAACTCAATCCTGCACTCATACTCCCAGGTCAAACACAACACGTGCACATCCCTCCAATATTGGATATGCAACATCACGATCTGATGAAGAAACTAGCCTTCCAACATCCTGTCTATCACACGAAGCAATCTTGTCCATGCCAATCTCATATATTCTAAATCAATCCTCGAGTTGTCCCAACGATCCATGGCAAGTCAAAGGATGTCCATGATCAACAACTTGCCATACAACAAACTTTTGTTCACCAGGTTCACTACCAATCCACGAGAACTCCAAGCCAATCTCATTGCTAAGCTAGTCAAGACCACACCTCCATGTCTTCAACTGAATCCTCTGCACCATGATCTAGACAATCTCACCTCTCTCTAAGTTGCTTCATGGTACGAACTCTGATTCACTGAATCTTGCTCCTTTAGGGCACTAAACACGACTCACCAAATGCCCTTTAGTTGATCATTATTCCATCATTGAATCAACACAAAGTGTCTTATTGTGAGTTGTTCACAACTTTATTTATGGACAATTCCTAAACTGCCCACTGCTGCTCTTCATCTCTTTGGGACTTCTTTGGAATATTGCCTTCCTGTGCTGCTCCAACAAAGACAATCTTAGGGCATGGAGGGTTGCCCACTCTGACTGTTAAAAGTCCTCCAACAATCAACTTAGGGATGATTCATAAGCCTACTTGGTTGCCCTTATTTCTCCAAGAACCAAACCCCTAGGCTTCTCAAAGTCTACCCTTCTTATAACAGTCGAATTCCATGTCAAACTGAGCTAGGGTTCCAAGCACACATTCTTCTACCCTTCAAATTGTCCTCCAGATGGCCTTCAAACTTTGACCAAACAAGGACAACCATCCACTAGCAACAACATTAATACAAGAGCACAAACATAGCTTATTCTGCAACCTCCTGCTACTCCCGTTCACGTCAGCTTTTGTGCATTTTGTATTTTCTGAGTTGTGGTTAGGGCACACGTCAGCCCTAAATTCCTCTCCAAACCTTGTGTTTTCCCTCACTTTAGGCCTCTTCTAACTATGTTATCCCCGACTGTGATTGCCGCCTACGTTATGCCTCTTACTAGGCCTCTCTACTTCCCTAATATATGTCATTCACTTGCAATCAACCCATAGAACTTGCGGCCTAAAATATAGAGAAAAACCTCCTCAAATGTCCACAAAATCTTCCCATAATTCGCCACTTAGCCCTCGTGTTGTTTCCTATCAATATTGTCCCTAAAATAGTCTCAAGAAGACACAAAAATGCTCCTTCTCTACTTCCCTTGAGCTCCTTCTGATCTGCAACTAGTTCAGAGGTATATTATTTGATGTATTGCTCCTTGGATGGGTGGAATGATGTCTCTCCCATCACATATTTATATCTTTCTCTTAGGCTAACATCTACCCTTTCTTGAATGGTCTCTTTAACAAAGTCAGACTTGATCTTTAAGACATTTCACCCACTCAAAACATGTAAAAAATCATTTCTCCACAATGACAAGGACTATCTTGGTGGTTGAAGAAACCCTTTTCTCCTTTCTGAGTGCTCTATCATGTCCAAGTGCCAAGTCATCAAATCTCTTCATGGAATCACAACCACAATTTTGGGTGTGAAACACACAGATTGGGTACTCTTGCCCACAAAGCCCCTGTGTGTCCAAATCCTCCACAACCTTGTACCTTAGGGTTTGGAGTACCTCCCAAGCTACAAATCTCAACAAAGGATGGTAAGGTTGAGCAAGCAAGCATACATACCCTTCAACAAATCAACCATTGTGCTAATAGACAACACTATTGCCCTGTGGCCCCTAGGATTTTAGGTGTTCAATATGTTTAAATATGCTTAAATCCCTTTACAAAAAGAATTACTTCTCTTATGACAACATTAAGTGCATTATTCCTAGTAGAATTACTTCTAATTTAGAAAATTTATATATTTCACGATATAGTAGGGCATATAAATGGATTGTGCTTAAGTTGGATGACAAATTCCTGCCTTCAATTCTCTAGTTTAACTATTATTAGAATGCTAATAGTTTATTTTGTATCCATTTCAGATGGGTAATTCTTGTGAGCAAAAAGTAATATTTTGCTTTAATGCATGGTAATATATGTCGTTTGCACGATGATTTATCCTTTTTTCATGGCTTCAAGGTAGTATGATCTTGTTAATGGGTGTGAGGTTTGAGATGTTTTGAAAAGTTTGATACAAAATAAAGATAAAAGTTATACCTGGGTTCACATGTTCAGGGCTTATTGTTCATGGTTGTTGTTCCTATAACATTAGTGAAGAGCGAGTAGGTATGTGTATGATTAAGTTATCTCTCTGTATATTTTTTATTCAATTTCTCTTGTGGTTTATTCATGATTTCATATACAAAATTACTTTGTGCAATAAGTGGCTACAGTCATAGTGTCTGGCATGGTCGAGTGGAGAAGATACTTTAAGCAATGTTAATGCAGCATAGAGGATGGGTGAGTCATAGTTTTCCAATAAAATAGTATTTATATTATTTCTTTGCACTACTATTTCTCCTTTGAGCATGGTTCTTGGGTTGTATTACTCAATTAGTTGATTGACATATACATGACATGCTATATTTAAATTTGCATTTCATTTGCTCCACATGACATAGACTCCCCCACAGTGCGTCCCTATAGTAGAGGTGGGCAATGTTGAGCAAACAACCATACCGACCCTTCAACAATTCAACCATCGTGCTAACATACAACGCTATTGCCTTGTGGACCCTATGGTATGAAAGCATTGTTTGTATTATTCCTAGTAGATGTACATCTACTTTAGAAAATTAATATTTTTTGTGATGATTTATATTTTTTTGTGATATAGCCTGGAATATAACTGGACTCAAATTTTCAAGCCAAGTTCATGCCTCCAAACTCTCTAGTTTAACTTTTATTAGAAATTTAATATTTTATTGTGTATTTATTGCAGAATACTTGTCCAATGAGCATGAACACATGAAATACAAAATGGCCTCTCTTTTTATATAACAAACTCAAAGAGAGGTGTGTTTCTTACTATGATTAATAATTGCTTTCAAATCTCTAGTTTAATTTGTATAACAATTCTAAGATCTTATTTTGTATCTTCTATAGATGACTTGTTTTGATCAGCACGAGAAAGTGGAATACAAAAGAGAGTGTCATTGTTATAAAACAAACTCTAGGGAAGGTTTGTTTCCTGTTATGAATAATTATTGTTTTTGAAATATGCTTACCATTACTGACTGTGTGTGTTTTAACTTTATTCAGTGACTTCTTTTCCTTCTAGCAGAGGAGGGCACGTTACAGGAGAGGTGATGTGCAGAGGTGATGTTCGCATTTTTTTTTGTTCTTATTTGCATGTTTGTTTTGTTGAGTTTGAGCATGGCCATGCTTTGTGTTGTAATTGTTTTTCTTTGTTTCATCTTTCTTTTTCTTTTTCTTTTTTTCTTTTTTTCTTTTTTTTTGTACTTCTATCTTGGTTTCATTTATTGCGTTTGTTGTACTCATTTTCCTTTTTTTTTGGTTCATGTTCTTTTTAATTCTTTCTCGGTTTCATTTGTTGGGTGTGGAAAAGGAAACGAAGGAAGCAAACAAGAAAAGTCGAGGTTATTGTTCGTAAATGAGGGTGAGTCAACATACCTATATGCAATGCGCTTCAATTAAAAGTATATTTTGCTAATTTGTGGCTCCATTTGTTTGTTATTCAATTTATTATATTCTTTATCTATGCTCTCAGAATCAACTATATTGATCTTCTTTATGTAGTGAAGAGCTACAATTGTACAATCTACAAAGGTGAAGTCGTGAAGATGCCTTAGATATGCTACAAATGTGGTAGAGGATGGGTGAGACATTCTACAAATTGTAAGTGATTTATTCTATTTGCTTCTATAATATTACCCAAGGGAGGGAAGGTATGTGTATGTTTAATACATGGCTTTGTGTATTTTGTATTAAATTTCTTGGTTTATTCATGATCTCATATATAATATTACTTTGTGTAGTGAGTGACTACAATTGTAGTGTCTTGGAGGGTCGAGGGGAGAATATAGGCAATGTAGATGCAGCGCAAAGGATCGGTGAGTGATGTTGTTTTCCAACAAAATATTGTTTTTATTTTTGTTTACTTGAAGTTTTCTCGTTCTAGTGTGGTTCTCGGGTAGTACCACTTACTGGTTTGACATATACATCAAATGGTATGTTTAAATTTATGTGATTTCTTGCTCCACATCACATAGACACCCCCACACAATGTGTCGTAGAGATGAGGATGTTGATTTTCCATTGCACCAGAGTATCTAGGTTAGGGTCTTTGAATCTATGACACGACCAACTCAAATGGCACAACAAACTACTTTGCACAGTGAAATAGGTACAACAATAAATCAACATGTACATAAATAGGAAACCTTTTACCATTTTTCCACAACCCAACTTCGTTATATTAACAAATTGTAGTACAAATGTCTAGGCCTCCTCTACTAAGGATCATGCCCCTCATACAATCACTGATACAGAAATGCAAACTAGGGTTTGATTTCAGTCCTTCATTAACCATCTACTGTGGACAAAACAACACTTCACCTACTCGCTGATGTAGCATTGCACAACTTCATCTGCCTCTATCAATGGATCTTGCTCCTTTATTTCATTGAACATGGCTCACCAACTGCCCTCTAGGTCATCATTAGTCCATCAAACGAATCAACACATAGGGTCTTCTTGTGAGTTGTTTACAACTCCTAGACTGCACACTACTTCTATTAAGCTCTTTGGGACCTCTTTCCATTATTGCCTTCTTGTATTGCTCCAACAAAGATCTTAGGGCATGGAGGGCTACCCATTATGATTGTCAAAAATATTTCTCCAACAATCAACTTAGTGATGATTCATAAGCCTACCTAGTTGCCCTTATTTCTCCAAGAACCAAACCCCTAGTCCTCTCAAAGTGTGCCCTTCTTATAGCTGTCAAAGTTCTTCTTGTAAAAAATATCTAGGGTTGTAAGGACACCTTCTGCTCCCCTCCAAACAATCCTTTAGACGCCATTCAAACTATGTCCAAACTAGGAAAACCATCTACTAGCAAACAACATCAATAAGAATTGACAAATGTACCTTGTTCTACAACCTCCTATTGCTCGCCTTGACCTCAACTTTTTTGCAATTTCTAAGCTTTGGTTAGGGAACATGTCAGACCTAAATTCGGATCCAAAACTTGCGTTTTCCCTCACTTTAGGTGTCTTCTTACTGTGGTGTCCCTTGCTATGATTTCGGCTAGGTTAGGCGTCCTAATAGGCCTCTCTGCCCTCCCCAAAAGATATGTTCTCGACCTTCAATCAACCCAGAGAACTAGTGGCCTGAAACAAAGAGAAAACCCTCAAATATGAACAAAATTGACCCAAAATTGAACTCTTAGCCCTCGGTTTGTTGCCTATCAATCTTGGCCCTCAAAACAGTTTCAAGAAGACACAAAAATGCTCCTTATCCACTTTGTTTGAGCTCCGTCTGATCTACGGCTAGCTCAGAGGTATATTCTTTGATATGTTGCTCATTGGATGTTTGAAATGAGGTCTCTCCTCTCACATACTTATACTTTTCGCTTAGGGTGACTTCTAGCCCTTAAAGAAGGGTCTCTTTAACTAAGGCCGACTTGATCTTTAAGACAATTCACCCACTCATAACATATAAAAATTCATTTCTCTACAATGACAAGGGATATTTTGGTGGTTGAAGCGACCCCTTTCTCCTCTAAGTGTGCTCTATCATGTCCAAGTGCAAAGCCATTAAATATCCTCATGGATTCACACCCACAACTTTGGGTGCAAAGCCCACCGCTTGGGTACTCTTGCCCACAAAGCCCATGTGGGTCCAAATCCTCAACAATCCTGTACCCTAGAGTCTGGAGTACGCCCCAAGCTACAAATCTCAACACTCCTCCTTAGCGAGGGAGGTACTTCCAACACTAGGAAGTTACTTGTCACCATCTACATAACCCGAAGATCTGAAACTTCGATAGGGTCACTCCCTCTTAAGCTAGACTCCTTCTGAGTCTACATGGTCTCCATTGGCTCATACTGCTATCAATCTCATGTCCTACAAGGTTTTTCCGACCTACGATCAAACACAGGCCAGCATCACTACAACTCAATCCTGCACTCATACTCCCAGGTCAAACACAACACGTGCACATCCCTCCAATATCGGATATGCAACATCACGATCCGATGAAGAAACTAGCTTGCCACCATCATGTCTATCACGTGAAGCAATCTTGTCCATGCCAATCTCATATATGCTAAAGCAATCCTCGAGTTGTCCCAACGATCCATGGCAAGTCAAAGGAAGTCCATGATCAACAACTTGCCATACAGCAAACTTTTGTTCACTAGGTTCACTACCAATCCACGAGAACCCCAAGCCAATCTCGTTGCCAAGCTAGTCAAGACCACACCTCCATGTCTTCAACCGAATGCTCTGCACCATGATCTAGACAACCTCACCTCTCTCTAAGTTGCTTCATGGTGCGAACTCTGATTCACTGAATCTTGCTCCTTTAGGGCACTAAACACGACTCACCAAATGCCCTTTAGTTGATCATTAGTCCATCATTGAATCAACACAAAGTGTTTTATTGTGAGTTGTTCACAACTTCTTTTATGGACAATTCCTAAATTGCCCACTATTACTCCTCATCTCTTTTGGACTTCTTTGGAATATTTCCTTCCTGTGCTACTCCAACGAAGACAATCTTAGGGCATGGAGGGTTGACCACTCTGACTGTTAAAAGTCCTCCAACAATCAACTTAGGGATGATTCATAAGCCTACTTGGCTGCCCTTATTTCTCCAAGAACCAAACCCCTAGGCTTCTCAAAGTCTGCCCTTCTTATAATAGTCAAATTCCTTGTCAAACTGATCTAAGGTTCCAAGGACACCTTCTTCTACCCTTCAAACTATCCTCCAAATGGCCTTCAAACTTTGACCAAACAAGGACAACCATCCACTAGCAACAACAATAATACAAGAGGACAAACATACCTTGTTCTACAACCTCCTATTGCTCCCGTTCACCTCGGCTTTTGTGCATTTTGTATTTTCTGAGTTGTGTTTAGGGAAGACGTCAGCCCTCAATTCCTCTCCAAACCTTGTGTTTTCCCTCACTTTAGGCCTCTTCTAACTATGTTATCCCCGGTTGTGACTGCTGCCTATGTTCGGCCTCTTACTAGGCCTCTCAGCCTTCCCTAATATATATGTTATTCACCTGCAATCAACCTAGAGAACTTGTGGCCTGAAAGATAGAGAAAAACCTCCTCAAATGTCCATAAAATCTTCCCATAATTCGTCAATTAGCCCTCGTCTTGTTGCCTATCAATATCATCCCTAAAACAGTCTTAAGAAGACACAAAAATGCTCCTTCTCTACTTCCCTTGAGCTCCTTCTAATCTGCAACTAGTTCAGAGGTATATTCTTTGATGTGTTGCTCCTTGGATGGGTGGAATGATGTCGCTCCTCTCACATATTTATATCTTTCTCTTAGGCTAACATCTAGCCTTTCTTGAATGGTCTCTTTAACAAAGTCAGACTTGATCTTTAAGACATTTCACCCACTCAAAACATATAAAATATCATTTCTCCACAATGACAAGGAACCTCTTGGTGGTTGAAGAAACCCTTTTCTCCTTTCAGAGTGCTTTATCATGTCCAAGTGCCAAGTCATCAAATCTCTTCATGGACTCACAACCACAATTTTGGGTGCGAAACGCACAGCTTGGGTACTCTTGCCCACAAAGTCCATGTGTGTCCAAATCCTCCACAACCTTGTACCTTGGGGTTTGGAGTACCTCCCAAGCTACAAATCCAAACAAAGGATGGTAAGGTTGAGCAAGCAAGCTACATACCCTTCAAAAAATCAACCATTGTGCTAATAGACAACACTATTGCCCTGTGGCCCCTAGGATTTTAGATGTTCAATATGTTTAAATATGCTTAAATCCCTTTACAAAAATAATTGTTTCTCTTATGGCAACATTAATTGCATTATTCCTCATCGAATTATTTCTAATTTAGAAAATTTATATATTTCGCGATTTAGCATGGAATATAAATGGAGTGTACTTAAGTTGGATGACAAATTCCTGCCTTCAGTTCTCTAGTTTAACTTTTATTAGAATGCTAATAGTTTATTGTGTATCCATTTCAGATGGCTGATTCCAGTGAGCATGGATATATGAAATACAATATGGATTATCCCCCTTTATATAGAAAAACTCAAAGAAATGTATGTTTCATATTATGATTGATTATTACATGCAACTCCCTAAAATAATTTTTATAATGATTCAAATATTTTATAACATATTTTTTGTAGATGGCTTGTTTTGGTGAGCAAAAGTAAATGGAATACAAAATAGTGTCTATCGTTATATAACAAGTTCTTTAGGAGGTATGTTTCCCATTATAAATAATTATCGATTTTGAAATATGCTTATCATTACTATTTATGTTTGTATTTTAACCTTATTCACCCCACTTTTTTTCTTTTCAGTAGAGGAGAGGATATTGTTTCTTTAGGAGGTATGTTTCCTATTATAAATAATTATCGGTTTTGAAATATGGTTATCATTACTATCTATGTTTGTATTTTAACCTTATTCACCCCACTTTTTTTCTTTTCAGCGGAGGAGAGGACACTGCAATAAAAATAATGTGCAAGGGGGGAGTTTCCAAGTTCTTGTTTTTTGTTGTCTACATATTTTGTTTTTGAAGAGATTGAGAGTGACCATGTCTTGTGTTGTACTTGTTTTCTCATTTCTTGTAGTTTGGTGTTGGTTTTGTTTGTAGGGAGAGAAAATGAAAGAAAATGAGATGGAGGTTATCATTCATAAATGAAGGTGGATTACCTTAACTATATGCAATGCACTTTACTCACAATTATCTTTTCCTCATTTGTGACTCTATTTGCTTGCTTTTCAATTTATTATATGTGTTATATGTGGTCTCAACTCAATTTATATTGATTTTCTTTGTGTAGTGAACGACTACAATTCTATAGTCTATGAAGGTCAAGAGGTGAAAAGACCTTAGAGATTCTACAAATGCATCGCAAATGATTGGTGAGCCATATTTTTTTCCAACATAATAATATTGTGCTTTAATTCATTGTAATATATGTCGTTTGCACGATGATTTATCCTTTTGTCATGGATTCAAGGTAGTATGATCTTTTTAATGGGTGTGAGGTTTGAGATTTTTTGAAAAGTTTGATACAAAATAAAGAGAAAAGTTATACCTGGGTTCACATTTTCAGGGCTTATTGTTCATGGTTGTTGTTCCTATAACATTAGTGAAGAGCGAGTAGGTATGTGTATGATTAAGTTAGTTTTCTGTATATTTTTTATTCAATTTCTCTTATGGTTTATTCATGATTTTATATACAAAATTACTTTGTGCAATAAGTGACTACAATCGTAGTGTCTGGGATGGTCGAGTGGAAAAGATACTTTATGCAACGATAATGCAACATAGAGGATGGGTGAGTCATATTTTTTCAATAAAATAGTATTTTTATTATTTCTTTGCACTACTATTTCTCCTTCGAGCATGGTTCTTGAGTTGTATTACTCAATTATTTGATTGACATATACATGACATGGTATATTTAAATTTGCATTTTATTTGCACCACATGACACAGACACCCCCATAGTGTGTGCCCTATAGTAGAGGTGGGTAATGTTGAGCAAACAACCATACCGACCCTTCAACAATTCAACCATCGTGCTAACATACAACATTATCGCCTTGTGGACCCTATGGTATGAAAGCATTGTTTGTATTATTCCTAGTAGATGTACATCTACTTTAGAAAATTAATATTTTTTGTGATAATTTATATTTTTTTGTGATATAGCCTAGAGTATAACTCGACTCAAAGTTGCAAACCAATTTCATGCCTCCAAACTCTCTAGTTTGAATTTTATTACAAATTTAATATTTTATTGTCTATTCTTTGCAGAATACTTGTCCAATGAGCATGAACAGATGAAATACAAAATGGCCTCTCTTTTTATATAACAAACTCAAAGAGAGGTGTGTTTCTTGTTATGATTAATAATTGCATTCAAATCTCTAGTTTAATTTATATAACAATTCTAAGATTTTAATTTGTATCTTCTGTAGATGACTTGTTTTGATCAGCACGAGAAAGTGGAATACAAAAGAGAGTGTCATTGTAATAAAACAAACTCTACGGAAGGTTTGTTTCTTGTTATGAATAATTATTGGTTTTGAAATATGCTTACCACTACTGACTGTGTGTGTTTTAACCTTATTCAGTGAATTCTTTTCCTTCTAGCAGAGGAGGGCACATGACAGGAGAGGTGATGTGCAGAGGGGATGTTTGCATTTTTTTTTGTTCTTATTCCACGTTTTGTTTTGTTGAGTTTGAGCATGGCCATGCTTTGAATTGTAATTGTTTTTCTTTGTTTCATCTTTCTTTTCTTTTTTTTTTGTTTTTTGTTTTCTTTTTTTTAATTTTCTCGTTTTTTGTACTTCTATCTTGGTTTCGTTTATTGGGTTTGTTGTACTCATTTTCCTTTTTTTTTGGTTCATGTTCTTTGTAATTCTGTCTCGGTTTCATTTGTTCGGTGTGGAAAAGGAAATGAAGGAAGCAAAGAAGAAAAGTCGAGGTTATTGTTCGTAAATGAGGGGGAGTCAACATACCTATATGCAATGCGCTTCAATTAAAAGTATATTTTGCTAATTTGTGGCTCCATTTTTTCGTTGTTCAATTTATTATATGCTTTATCTATGCTCTCAGAATCAACTATATTGATCTTCTTTATGTAGTGAAGAGCTACAATTGTACAATCTACAAAGGTGAAGTGGTGAAGATGCCTTAGACATTCTACAAATGTGGTAGAGGATGGGCGAGACATTCTACAAATTGTAAGTGATTTATTCTATTCGCTTCTATAATATTACCCAAGGGAGGGCAGGTATGTGTATGTTTAATACATCGCTTTGTGTATTTTGTATTAAATCTCATGGTTTATTCATGATCTCATATATAATATTACTTTGTATAGTGAGTGACTAAAATTGTAGTGTCTTATAGGGTCAAGGGGAGAAGATAGGCAATGTAGATGCAACGCAAAGGATGGGTGAGTGTTGTTGTTTTCCAACAAAATATTGTTTTTATTGTTTGCTTACTTGAAGATTTCTCCTTCTATGATCCAGGTGGATATTGGTGGCCACCTGCCAAGTCCACATGGACCCCCACCATTGTCTTTCTCAGCATTTTCAGTTTCCTTAATTGTAGCACAACTTACTATTTTTAGCAGTTTTTCGGCTCCTGAACTTCCAGAGCCGTTTTGAGTCCCTAAACGACGTTTTTTGGGGAATCCAGGGGCAACATGGTACCATGGAATGGACCGATGTTTCCCGTTCCAACAATGATAGTGCTCGAATAGATCTTTCTAAAGAGCTATCATACGCGTCAAACAGAGATCGTATGCCAAAGTTACGACCCCGGGAAATTGATGTACCAATTTACCCAAAACGGGGCCCACAATTTGGCGTTTCATCTTCTGGGGTTAGCTTTTGGAATGTGAAGGGTTTTCCATGGTTTCTCAACAATAAATAGGCCTTCGAGCCTCATTGTAACACAGTTCTTAACAGTTCAGAGGCATGTAGCCGCATATCTCTTCTCAGAGATAAGCTACCATTGCCCTAGCTGGTTTATTTCCAATTCTGGTTGCAAGCATATTTCAGTATTTTCCATTAATGAAATGAAGTATTATTTCCGCTGCATCTCTTTATTTATGGTTATCGCATCCCTGTATTTATGGTTATCTCTGTAATCTATTGCATTCCTGTTTAAATCCGGATCAGTGGTATCAGAGCGGTCTGCTTTTTCTCTGTTTTTCTTTGCATGTCCCCAA
>APFE031495042.1:5768-21811 GCA_000404065.3 Pinus taeda
TGAGATACTTCTTAGGCATAGAAGTAGTTCAAAATGAAAAAGGAATTTTTATCTCACAGGCAAGATATGTGGATCAAGTATTGAGGAGATTTAGCATGGAAGAATGTAAGGCAGCGATCACTCCCACAGTAATGGGACTAAAACTCAGCAGAGAGGACAGCAGCAAGGATTTTGATCCTAGTTTGTACAAGAGCATTGTAGGCAGCCTTATGTATTTAACAGCAACTAGGCCTGATATTATGTATGCTGTTAGTTTAATTTCCAGATTCATGGAGAGACCAAAGGAGGCACATTGGCAGGCAGCAAAAGGAATTCTGAGGTATGTCAAAGGTACCAAAATGTTTGGAATTTTATATAATGTCTCAGAAAATTCAGATTTGGTTGGATACACAGATAGTGATTGGGCTGGAAGTGTTGATGATCGGAAGAGCACTTCCGGTTATGTTTTCAATATGGGTTCAGGAGCCATTTCATGGGCTTCTAAGAAGCAGTCCATTGTAGCATTGTCTACAGCAGAGGCTGAATATGTGGCAGCTACAGCAGCAGCATGTCAAGCAGTTTGGATGAGAAGGATGTTGAGGAGCTTAGGCCAAGAGCAGGCAAAAGCGACAGTGATTTTTTGCCACAATAGCTCAGCTATTGCATTGTCAAAGAATTCAGTGTTTCATAAGAGAACGAAACACATTGATACAAGGTTTCACTACATCAAAGAATTGGTGAACAATGGAGAAATTGTCCTAGAACATTGCAGGACTTAAGAACAGGTTGCAGAAATTTTGACAAAGCCACTGGATCAGAAAAGCTTTGAATTTTTGAGGAAGTGTCTGGGTATGACCGAATGCCCAGCAGTTGAAATTAAAGGGGAGTGTTGAATTTGTAATTTCAACAGCGCCGTACCAACGCCAAAACCACCGCAGTAAACCTCAAATCCGCCTGAATGATATCGAACCGCTTTTTGGGTGAGGTGGTTTCCGTACTTAGGGGCTCCGATAAAACTTGGAGCTGATGCGTGGATGAGGGGTGACATCACCCTCTGACACTTATCGGACGATAAAAGTCGGTCATAAATGGTCATCCGATATTCGTCCGATCTGCTCCTGGATTCTCCGTCGTTGGATCGAGGTCAAAGCTGGGTACGCTCTGCAGGGAATGGAGATTGCGTAAAGTTTCCTTTTGACCAGTAAATTAATTTATGAAGTACCTTCGATCATAAATCTAATTCATATCGCCATGCTGAGAATTAAATGGCGTTCGTAAATATAAGTGAAATAATTAAGTTTAATGTTTTTTTTGTTCCGTTGACTTTTGTAATGAAACCGTGTAAAACACACAGCTCGTAAAAAAATGAGACAGAGTCTATGTTTATTTTTGGCATGCATAGCAGTGCATATGAAAAATGAGTCGGTTCGCAGCAGCGAATAAAGATCAGGGAAGTAAGTAATGTAAAAACGCATAGCAGTGCAGGAGGAAAGGCCGAGAGGTGAAAGAAGAAAACAAGAGGAGGTTTGTAAAAAAAAACCATGAATTGTTTCACACAGCAGTGAAAAGGTAAAACTGTAAATCCCTGTAATTTTTGTTTTCACACAACAGTGAATGTAAATGAAATTTTTACACACCATGGTGTAAAATTTCAAAGGAGACAGAGTAATTTCTTATGCAATGTTTTGGTGAATCCCTCTGAGTGAAAGAGGATGAATATGTATTAGTGTTTTTGTTTAATGAATAGTAATCTTTTATGGTGGTGCAATACTCTGCTCTCAGTAATTTTTTTTAAGCTTCCCTGTGCACAAAAGATCCTGGAGTAAAGAAAACAGAGCATTGCCTCTGTGTGTTTTATTTTTGTGTTTTTGGGATTTTATCAGAAAAATTCCCAACACGCTTCAGTGTCTTTCATGAAGGTCGGTGCTAAATATGCAAGGTGTGGCATTGCCGGATAAACAGGACACGCATACACAACTTTTCCCCACCCGAAATCCGACTTTGCTACGGCTTGCCCAACCTTGGAGACAGAGGCTGAGTGGACGTCCTTTCAACTCCGCCAAATCAATCATACATCACAAATATTCTTACCTCACTCGTCCATCGCCTTCCTTAATCAATTTTACAGCGTAAGACAGTGGGCGGTCAGTCAGATCCTGGGCTCTTGTTTGAGCGTAGGTGGAGGCAAGTGCATTGCCGTAGTGGTCGAAATCGATTACGGGCGTTTAACAGAAACATTAATGTCAATTCTTGGTCCGCCGAGATTTTTAGAGCCTTTGTTCTCGACTGCCACAAACAAGCCGATATTACTTGGAATGTGGTACAAAACCTGACCCCTTCTACCTGTCCTTTCAAAGCTGCGATTTCTGTCGAACCAAAGTAGAAAGATTTGAAGTTCATGATTTCCTCTGCTGCAGCGGTCACTGGCACTATTCCTTCTTGATATTTATATTCAGAATCATAGTAATCAGGCAGTCCCCGATAATTTGCTGTAGGCTTGGCTCTGGGTAGAAGGATTTCTCTATTCCAAACTGCAGGCACCGTGGGGCTTTCTGCCCCTCTCGCTATTTTGCCGAGAGAATTCAGAAAGTAGGCGATTCCAAAGCCATCAACAACGGAATGGTTAAAACGCAAGCCAAGTACGAAGCTGTCATGCCCCCAAGCCTACGGTAGTCTTCCAACCGTGTCGGCGAGGTGCGGAACCACCGAACACTTTCTTTTTAACAATACTTGTGCACATGGACTACGCCTAATTCACAACCGTGTACTTAGTTTGTGTTTCTCAACCAAGTATAATATCAATTAACCTTTATATCAATAAACACCCATACTTATTCATTATCCACAGCAATTATAAAAGAGAACAACAATTGCACGATATAAAGGGGAGGGGAAACTCCCAAACAAGTCTGCCCAACAATATATTATATCAGTCTTTCAAGAATACAATCATCAAGTATACCTGGCAAAACTGCAATTCTATACTTAGTCAAATTTACAACCGAGGCATAAACCAGCCTTTACAACATTCGTGCCACTCTTGCACGGTAGGAGTGTGCTCACCCGAGACACCTAGAACTCCACCTCCAGTCCTGCACAAATCTGCACATCCATCACCCAACTTACAGCACACCTTGCCAACCATCAACCAAGAGTTAGTTCTGCGCCTTTACCAAGTTGTGCGCATGAGCTATGCACATTCTCTACCAAGTGTGCACTTCCTTCTTGCTATGCGAAGAGCACAAGTGATGTTCGAATGTGGAATGACCAAATGAACGCTCAGTCTTCATCCATATATACGCTTTGTAACAAGGGTGGTCGCTGCCCAGCGGACCCCCTAATGTGTGGCTTGCACTCCTCAACAATCACCCATGAAGTCGTTGGCCAGCCCCAAGGAATGCTCATGCACCATCGGGTATAAGTCACCTTCGCTCCACGCTCATTTGTCAAGTGTCGCAAGTCGCTCTCCTCATCGTCGCATATATCATCGCATTTCTTCCACACTTCGTCGTTCGCCCGGTTGGTCGCACCTGCCCATCGCACCGTCGCACGCCCATCGTGCGTGCGCGCGGTCGCTCGGCGCCCGCTCGTCGCACAAACTAGAAGGTGTTACATCCTCCTCCACCTGAAGTTGTTGTCGTCCTCGACAACATCCTCCAAGCATCAATATCTATGATGTCAACGTTTCCACATATGGCAAACATCCTTGCAACATATGTAGGACTCCATCTCCACCATGTCTCATCTTAGCAACCAACTGTCACCAAGATAGTCAATACCAAAGTATGTCATATATCAAATGTCCATGACCATTGACTACCTGCCACAATCTCTCCATGCCGCTCTCCAGCATGGAAGGCTGGTCCCTCCAACTCAAGCTGCATGTCCACTGCAACAATGTGTCAACTCTATCATGTCACCAACTCCATTATGTGAAAAACTGCCCATGATACATCAACAAGTGCTAACACACCTCAACCATGTGCCAACATCTCATCTCCATCATCTATCAAGTGCTCTATATGAACACCTCCTCCATCATGTGTTTTATGTGAACCGCTGCCATGATACTCCAACACAATGTCAACATACCTCTGATCACCGCATGCCCCCATGTCTAAACTAGTTGGGTAGCTAATCCAACCATCACGCTCAAATCATGAGAGTGAACATCCTCATGTCATCATCATTTGTTTCTCAAAACATCTGCCACACCCTGAACTCATCAAGAATAAACCATGCGCAGGTCCATGAAGTAGCCCTCA
Source organism: Pinus taeda (assembly GCA_000404065.3). NCBI lineage: Eukaryota > Viridiplantae > Streptophyta > Pinopsida > Pinales > Pinaceae > Pinus > Pinus taeda. The sequence goes on from APFE031495042.1 coordinate 10,013, forward strand.
TCCCATCTGCAACATGTCATGATGCTTGATGCCAAGCCATCTGTGCACCATCATACCTGCTCAATCGCTTTAAGGGACTCACTGCCATGAGCAGCTAACAATGAGCCCCATCTTCTTGTTCATCTAAGAAGATGTAGAGGGGTTAGAGCCGGAAGGCTCACCCTCACTAATCATCTCAATCTATCTATCAGGATCCTCAACCTCCATCCTTTGTAGATAAGTGACCCGGTCCTCCTCTCGAACATCCGGCCTCACATATAACTCCTCATCATCATCCTCATCCTCAACCACTTCTAGCCTTCTTCTCAAATCCAAGATACTATCTGAAAGTGATTTGAGACCAATGACTACTCGAAAAGCTTTGTCTCAACTGTGGACAACCGCTTACTCATGTCACCCAATTTCTTCTCATCCCCCATTTGCGTCACTGCCAATTTACAATCAGGCCTAGTCACACCAAAGGTAGGCACACCAATGGTACATCTTCCCTTCCATCATAAATGTACAGCTTCTTAAAATGTGGAACAATCATGGCATCATATTGTTTCATAAATTCCATCCCTAGCACAGCCTCATAGTCATCAATCTGCACTATAGTGAAGTCCACCTTCCCGGTCCATTCACCAAGTGTTGTGTCCACCTATTTAGGTACACCAAGAACTTCATCCGGAGGAGAATTCACTGTCTTCATATGTGCCTTGATAGGTACATATTTCAGCTCAATCCTTCTCGCAGTATCCTCACCCATAAAGTTGTGAGAAGCCCCATTATCCACCATAGTGAGTACATCAGCACCTCCAACCTTCATCCGAACATACTCAAACTTATTCCTCTCAGGATCCTTCCGAGAGAGCACCTCTGTAGCAGTAGCAATTCCAAGTATTTGCATCATCCCCACAAAAGCACCTTCCTCTTTCGCATTATATTGTGTTATGGCAACCACTTTCAATCTAGAAGGACAATTTTTCACCGCATGTGGACCAACACATATCCAACACTTCAAGACCTTCTTCGTCTTAGAACTATCATCCGATTTCGAAGCATCATCTTTCTTCTTATCTTTCTACTTGTCAGACTTCTTCTTCCTATCATCAGAAGTCTCATCATAATGCTCCACCAACCTGTCAACAGCAACAAAAGCTTCTTCAAGTGTTCTAATCCTTTGTCTCTTCACCTCATTGCGTGACCAAGGCTTCAACCCAATAATGAAGTTAAACACCTTGTCTCTCTCCGCCATGTCAAGTAGTTCACAGACCGCACTTGCAAACTCCCGCTAATATGTCTGAAGGTTCCCTATTTGCTTTATGAATTTAATCTTCATCCTTGCTTCCCATGTTTCATCCTGCGGACTAAAATGGGCCTGCAAAGCTCCTTTCATCTCATCCTACAAAGTGATGTCACTAGCACTGCCATTGCCAATCTGGTCCATCCTCCTTCACCACCACATCTTAGCATCCTTTGTTAGAAACTGAGCAGCTACCTTGACCTTAGCCTCATCATCAGATAGACCCAACCGTTCCAAGTATTGCTCCATGTCCCACAAAAAGTTGCCAAGGGTCTTTGCACTCCTTGTACCATCGAATGATTCTGGTTCCTTGACTTTCACATGAGGCACTCCTCCACCTGAGCCATGCCTCACGATCTTCTTCAACACTGCTATCTCATCATTGGCTTCGTCAAGAGATTTCTTCAAGTCCACGATCTCTGCAAGACCCTAGTCCCTTGTTGCTTCAACCTCCTTGACCCTTATTTCAAGTTGTGTACACATAAGATCAGTGTACTCCTGTTGAGTTCGGAGTTCATCAAGTCCATCTTTCATCCCCAAAGTTGCCTCCTGCTCTTTCACAACCAAGTCAATCTTCCTTTCAAAATGATCTTCCAGGTACTCCATTCTTTCCAACACTTTCTACATCAAACCAAGGGTAGTATCCTTGGCATCATGACCAGACCCAACCTGGGATTCAGCCATTTCCAATAGCCTTCGCCTTCTTTGTAACCTAGTCTCGACCATGCACCGGCTTCACCTCCAACCCAAGTCCTTGACGTCACACTTATCAGGAAGTGTTTCACCAACTTCTTTCCCTGCAAGAACCTGTCACCACAGTCACTTCTTCCAAGTGTATCTCACACTTGCACTTCGTCACGAGCTTCACTAGCTCTGGTACCACCTGTTATGCCCCCAAGCCTACGGTAGTCTTCCAACTGAACACTTTCTTTTTAACAATACTTGTGCACATGGACTACGCCTAATTCACAACCATGTACTTAGTTTGTGTTTCTCGACCAAGTATAATATCAATTAACCTTTATATCAATGAACACCCATACTTATTCATTATCGACAGCGATTATAAAAGAGAACAACAATTGCATGATATAAAGGGGAGGGGCAACTCCCGAACAAGTCTTCCCAACAATATATTATATCAGTCTTTCAGTAATATAATCATCAAGTATACTTGGCAAAACTCCAAGTATATACTTAGTCATATTTACAACCAAGGCATAAACCAACCTTTACAACATTCGTGCCACTCTTGCACGGTAGGAGGGTGTTCAACAGAGACACCTAGAACTCCACCTCAAGTCCTGCAAAAGTTTGCAAATCCATCACCCAACTTGTAATGCCCCACTTAAATCTTATCCTACAAATTTTGTTAATGTTTACATTATCTAAAAATATTCAGAAATATAGGTCTAATATAAATTCATGATTTCCATTATTTAAATTCTCCACTTACCTTCTCAAATTGAATATTCGGTAGAATTTGGTCTCCTTCCATTAATTCAAAATGTATGAATTCATTTCACATTACCCAATGTACCCTCACATTTACTAAAGAGAAGACATGGTCCTCTCCATGTAATTACATTTCACATTCCCCCATGTACCCTCACATTTACTTGGGAGAAGACATAGTCCTCTCCTAACTCATTATCAATATATATATTCATTTCACATTACCCAATGTACCCTCACATTTATTAAGGAGTAGACATGGTCCTCTCCATGTAATTACATTTCATATTTCCCCATGTACTCTTAGCTTTTTTGGGAGAAGACATAGTCCTCTCCAACTCATTATATATATATATATATATATATATATATTCATTTCACACTACCCAATGTACCCTCACATTTATTAAGGAGTGGACATGGTCCTCTCCATGTAATTACATCTCACATTTCCAAATGTACTCCTAGCTTATTTGGGAGAAGAGAAGTCAACCATAGGGAAGGGTGAGGAGTGAATGACATTAATGAGAGGTGGTTGAGATGGAGAAGGGAAGGAGGGTATAAAAAGGGAAGGGATAAGAGAGAAGGGGGGGAGGTTTTGGGGGAGGTTTTGCTCATGATTGTGGGGGTTGGTTGTGATTGTTTGGACTTGTCATGATTTTGGGGAGACCTTGGAAACCTATGGAGGTTTCTTGGGTTTGAGAGGAGGAGAGTATTGTTATATGGTTTGCACATCCTCTTTTAGGACACACTATATCTGGTTGGACTTGGGCACGGAGGGCTAGGGAACCTGTGGAGGTTTCCTGGGCTAGGAATTTATTTCCTAGTAGGCTGGGTGGTAAATCCGGTTGGGTCGGTGAGAAGGAGCATTCAGCTGGAGCTATCCGACAAAGGTATCATCATCAACCGCCGGAGCAGGTATTTTTCCATGAACTACTCTTATTAAGTTGATATCAGTGGAATGCTCATCTTAATTTATGTTGTTATGATAAAATGATTAGATGTTAATGTTTAAAATTTTGCGAGAAGGTCAGAAAGCTTCTTTTATTACTTGCAAATCAACACTGTAATAGGTATGTTAGTGTATAATAGAATAAGGCTCTAATAATAGGAATCGGGTTCTTACACATGGTATCAGAGCAAGTTCAACCTCTAGGACCTATGGACCCTTATTTTGGCTTCCTTCTCAAATTGTTAATTTAATTTTACTTCCTCTTCTAATTATTTTAAGCTCAAAAAAAAAAAAATACCCCTTGACTTTTATTTTAAAACCTTTTTCAAGGTATGCACACTCCTTCTAACAACAATCTAGTCATGTTTTAAGCCAGTACAAACAACATGTCGCCCTGTTGCCAATCCCCAGTTTACCTTGTTAGTTCCAAGGGAAATGGCTACAACATGTGTAACATGTTCATCAATTTGAGTTGTGCATTCAGCACCAAATTTTTCCGCTAACCGCCATAAAGGGTTCAGATGGGGTTGCGTTTCTTCCATAGGAAATACCCTGCTGAAAATTATTCTGCAACCCTTAAGAACCCTGCGTTGTTTCGTTGCCAAAAGATCACGGACATCTACTTCAAAGAACAGTTTTTTTTTTGAGAAAAAAATCATGGTGTATTTGTTCAATAACCCGTAAAATAGATGCCAGCATTCCATCTTCCGGCCTCTCATCATGATCAATCTCAAACAGAGAGGGCCCTGCCAGTCCAAATTGACGTCGACTACATGGGAAGTATGTGTATCTCTCAACCACAATCAAATTGAGTCTGTGATGAGGCCACATCTTTTCCGTGTCATCAATAACAATTGCTGAAGACTCCATACCCATTACCCCATCCAAGTCTTTGCTTTTGGGAGATATTCCTAACTCACTGACATCAGTCTCATCACCCTTAGAAATTATACGTCCTGCAAATAGTTCTCCTGTGGGATCGAGCACTTTTGTCATCTCTATGGCATAGACTCTCTTACCCATTGTGTAAACATGTAGCTCATACAACTTGGTTGCCCTATCCAAAAACTGCCAAATCCCTGGACGCAATTTTGTCCACATTCTAAATTGTGGTAAGTGAAAAAGATGACGATGAGGACCCTCTCGATCTTTCTCCTCTTTTGTCTTTAATATTTCTTCGTGGACTGGCTCAATATCTGAAAACATTGCTGAATTGAGAAGAGTATGGTCAAGATCCAGAACAAGGCTGAGCTTTCTTGCATTTAACATTTTGTTTTGTTCTTTGATTCTCCTCCTTTCTTGCCGAATAACAGTTATTTGCTTCTCATTCAATCCTTCAACTAAATGTTCCATGGCAACAAAAGAATTATCCAAATTTGCTGTACAATTCATTGTATTTGGATCTGGCAAGCATTGTACCAAAGGGGGATTAACAACGCCAGGATCATCTACTGCTAGATTACCATCCTTTTTACCCCTCAATGAAATTTGGGATCCTTCAATTGCTTTGCTTTCTCTGTTTAACTGGCCAACCAAAAGTTGGGGATCCTCCTTTGCTCTTCCAAACTTGGGAGACAGTTTGGGCAAATTGAAATGAGAGCATCCCAACCCATTTGCTATGCTTGGACACTTTTCTCTTAAGTGTGGAGCAGTATTACGCAAGGTCTGTTTTTCTGTTGTTGGGCATTCTGACTGTGGTACTCAGATGAGTCGAAAGGTCATGCAGTCAACTGAAGCAACAATGTCTGGAGAAATTCAGGATTTCTTTACTAGCAATAGTCATGTTTTTCTTGGTGCGGAGCCACTAGAACCCTGCATTGATTTGATCCCAAAGTCTTGATTCGTGCACGGGAGTGGGTGCAAGAGGTGGGCTGTAAAGTCTCAATATCAAATTCAGTTGCAGCATTTTCAAATCTATCATCTTTGTCCTTGAGTTTACTCAAGTCTGCATAGTGCGTAGTTACAATGGTCAAATTCACCTGACTTGCAAGATGCTGTAAAATGCTTGCTGAAAGTGCCACACCTTCAGAAGGGTCAGTAACACTCCCAACTTCATCAATCAAAACAAGGGATTGGCTAGTGCCCACTTCCATAATTTTACAAAGGCGTTGTATATGTGCGCTATATGTGGATAAGCTTTGCTCCAATGACTGACTATCACCAATATCTGCCATGACGTGGTCAAACCATGGAATCTTCGGTTGACCCTTAGCTGGTAAAAACATGCCAGCTTTTGCCATCAAAGCAGCTATCCCTAGAGTCTTCATTGTTGCGGTTCTCCCTCCAGTATTAGGACCAGAAATAACTACTACTTTTTTTTCCGGGTCCTATTTTGATATCTATTGGTACAGGTAATGGTCCTATCTTTTCATTAGAGCTTTCAACAGTCTCAACATCAATGGAACTAGTATCATGTTAGCTATTTATCAACATGTCCAAATGTTTTAATTGCTGTCATACAGGCAATACATAACAAAATACAGTAGTCCACAAGTCAGGAAAGTAAGCATGTGAGCCTTGGCCCTAGAATAAACACAGGAATTCCGGCTTTAACAATCAGTAATGTTATCTGGTTGTCACAAAACACTGGTCCGAATCCTGTTAACTTAGCCTTTTGCTTATAAATCGAAATGGATCATTACATTAAGTTTACTGCTGTATTGACCTCATTTCCTTGGGGTCGAGTCTACTCTTTAAGGGCGAAATACTTGATTTCTGAGAGTTGTATGCGACTGCTGTGCCTATGGGGATAATTTCTGGATTGTAAAATCATCTTGGAGAGATGAACAACACCTACAGCCATATGCATTCAAATTGTTTGATGAAATACCTCAGAGATAGAGTTAACCAAACTCTGTTATTTTGTGGGAAACTTGAGATATTACTAGAAGGGTATCTTACAGTAGATCTGTACATAGTTCATTCCTCATGGAACTATTCTATCATAGCTCATCCCTCATGGAACTAATCCTTGACAGAAATAGTATGCACAGTTTAATTGATGAGGATGTATTTTCTTTCTATTCTAGTTCCTTTCCAAACAGAGACAGGTTATTTTATGTCTCAAAACTGTGTTGAACTGGGTGAGGCTGAGGTACACAATACACTATAGCTGATGAGAGGCCAACAATGTGACGTGACAAACTTGTTTACAAAAGCTTGAAAACAGAAGGGATTAAAACCAAAAAAAAAAAAAAATTGAGTTGACAAAACCCACACCAGCTCTTCAGATAGCTACCTGACTTGACCAGCACTTGTGGCTACAATATGCTCTGTCATGTTACTAAAGTGATCATGCCAGAATCCAGATATTAATAATGCTCACAACTGTAAGCACCTGATCTCATCAACGCATATGTATCTCTATGCACATGATAAAGAGTGCATTTTCTTTTATTTATGTAGAATGGAGATTAACAAGTAGATGAGATCCTCTCATGATGCCCACAAAATTAGCAAGTTCCAACGAGGAAGAAAGGTGAGCAACCTATAGACACAGATTGATCAACTGTGAATACATCTCTGCAGTTTTCATTCCTCCACATGCATTAAGTTTTATATCTCAAATCCAAGTGTATTTTAATTATGATAATTGTCTTACTGGTTTCTGTATATGTGGTCTTTGCATTTGTCTGTAAGTCCCCTCAATCCTCCCATGATAGCCATTCTCATTAACAATCTACAATTATCAGAATCAGAAGTTAGGGGGGCTGGGTCTTCACTATCATTAAATTGACAACATTGACACTTGTAATGGTCTGCCTATGTTCTTACGTTCACGTCTACATGGATGAAATGGAGGCTGAAATGCCTCGAAAATTATTACCGAGTTTAAAACAAAATGGGGGTATATCTAAAGGATAGGAATACCAACATTATAGTCACAATATGGTTAGTTTATATTAAATGAACAGTTTCAAGACTCAGTTAGATATTCCCAAGAAAATCAGTGATATATAAACAATGTTATTCATCGCCAAAGTCTGAGAATGGAAGAGCTTTATCATGTTTGTACTTAGGATGGTCTAATCGACTTTCTTTCAGATTAGGTGTTTAGTTCTGGTTTGGGTTTGGTCATATGCTAATTAATGGCAAGAGTTTGTTGGCCTGATTAGATTAAAGAACTTTATAATTGAGGCCGTGGAGTTCAGTAAGATACTGAAATCATTAATGATTATTTTGGGAAAATATGAATTTAAAAAAAAAAATCGTAGGTTCCGAGGGTTGTTGGTTTGATTTAATGAATTTTTTTTGCTTTCTTTGAAAATTAAGGATGGAAATTATTTTGGGAATTAAACTTTACACGAGGTTGGAAATCAACCGAGCCTTAGGATTATACGTGAGTGGATCCTGCTGGTCCCTTCTTCCATTCCATAAAAGGACTAGCCTGGATCTAATCTCAGCCTAATTAAAAAAATGATGTCAATCTATTAGGCATCATTATTAGTTTATTAGTTTGGACATGGACTTCTTACATTTGTATTTGAGTGTATCTCATTGTCTATTCAAGAGATGAGACTCAGCCTGCAATACGGCTGGAGTTTTATTATATTTACAGTTCCCTGTAATTTCTGTGCATTATCACCTAGTTAGTATAGTATATCTAGTGAGTGGTTTACCATTTTCATTTGAAACTAAAATCAGATGAATCAAGTGCATTACGAAGCATCTAACACGTTTCAGTGAAAGTGAATATACTCTAATGCCTGCAGGACATATCTATCTGTAGTTCCTAAGCATAAGAATAAAACATCACAATTTGAATACAAGAAAACAGAAAGTGTAAGAAGAGGAAATGCATTCAGAAACCTTGGACGTGACTTCACAGTTATCTAATTCTAATATCTTTCTATAGGCTTATGGTAATCTGGACTTTTCTAATGTTAAGTGAGCTTCTCACAAAGTTTTAGTCAAAATTTCTCTCAAAATCATTTTTATTTCCTCATGATAAGGAGCTCTACGTCACACCTTTCTGATCGGTCTGAACCTTATTTATTTTGAATGTTGTGTTATCTGCGAAGATAACGAGTTCGCAGCAAGATATTGTATTAGAGCTTTACCTCCACTTATAGTTTCATAGGAAATTAGTTTCATAGGACTGCACATTTCGTGATGAAGTTTTGGCCATATTTTAATAAGTTTTTGTTTCTGTTTACATTTGTCTGAAATGTAAATTAAAATTTTGTTGCTAAATTTTTTTTTCATCGATTTTAATTTGTATTTTAAATAGTGTATTCCTTATGATATTGAGCACTTTTGCCCTATCAATTATTTTATACTATTGAAGCTTTGTAGGAGCTACCTTTTAGAGCGGAGAAAAAAATAAAATAAATAAATAAAATAAAAAAAAATTTGAAATTAATATGAATACATTGAGATTGGAATTTACTAAACAAAAAAAAAAACACACAAAACAAACAAAAAAAATTCAATTACAAACACATTTCCTTTCAATTACATTGGTTGAAATGAATTGTTTCTTTTAACTAATGTAAATTATTTATTGAATTTTGTTTAAATGAATCTGGGCATTACTTTAATAATTTTTTTGAAAGCAAATTCACCTGCATAGATGCAGTCATGTTTTGTAAGTTTCAAACTAAATTGGAATGTGAACTTAACATTAATTCTGAGTTATTCATAACAACAGCCATTTCCTCAGTTTTAGTTAATTTTCTCCTGAATTGGGAGAAGCTATAATGTTCCAATTTGAGATAAGATTATTTCCTTTTCTTTATTTTAGAATAGTTTTGCATTTGCATTTTTCATAATCTTTCCATATGTTAAAAGGAAACTAATTACTTGGGAGAATGGTGTCATTAAAAACTAGATACTTTGGAATTAAATATCTAATGATAGAGAATCATTCAGGATTCATTGCATACCTTGTTGATGGGCATAATAGATGCTAATTCCAACTACAACTGATGATTTTATCATTTTTTTCGAAGGCATCTTCATATTTTACTAAAATGTAGACTAGACTTTTTGGTAGAACTCTTTTCAATCATTCATTGTATGCATTTAGACAATTGTACTTTTGTTCTAGAGTCTTAAACATTGGCTTTTTCACCTTTACCTATACAACTCTTTTGACACTTACGAGTCATATAGGATTTGGATTTTGATAAGGGTGAGTGATGGTTTTCCTTGATTACTCCTGAGAGTGGCTCGGACTAAGATAGAGACACTCACATTGTTGGCCCTAATGTGTTTGTACAGCGGATGGATGTAAATGACCAATCCACGATATTAACTTCTTGATGCTTCAAATATGAATTATTAGGGGGTTTGCTGAGGGTTTCAACGTAATGGTATTGTTTAATTTAAACATAAATAAACATAAAATAAACACTTATGACTATCATGTATATGAGTAAGCTAAGAGGGACAAGTCCTAGAATGGATTAATAAGTCTTAGATATCATGCAGATTTTGAGCATCTCAAAATGGTGAGGACGCGAAGGAACCAAGGACCTGGGGAGTCTTCACAAGGACCTCCTTCGAATAACCCATTACCTTCGCCAGAATTGGCTCTCATCCTGCGTTACCTGGAAGCAATTAATGAAACCTTAAGAGGACGCCAAACAAATGAAATGGAAGGGGAACACCCTTCATCAGGGTTAGGGAACCCCGAGGGATCTAGAGCTATGATAGGAGACCTCTAGTGAGAGGACATTACGAGGGAGCTCCAGAAGATTAAGCTCCCTAGAGTTTGGCAGGGGGTCGTGCCAGTGAGCGGCAAAGCCTGGTTAAGAAGGGATGGGAAGGTGTTTTGCACTAAGGGATTACAATTCCAACTCCAAAGCCAAAATAGCAATATTCCAACTCAGAGAAAGTGCTCTGAATTGGTGGGGTAACTTGGAGCGTCAACTACACCTCACTCCAGACACAGTTACTTGGGAATTATTTGAGGAGAGGTTCAGGAATAAGTACCTGCCAGCATATTATGAAGAACAGCAGGTAGGAGCCTTCCATGCCCTGATACAGGGAGGTCGTACTATAGAAGAATATGAAATCCGATTTATGAAATTGGTCAAGTATGTTTCATACATGGATACTGACCAACGCCAAGCAGATCGTTTTATGTATGGATTGAGACCTAAGATTAGGGAAATGGTGCGGATGTGGAAACCATCCTCAGTGGCAGAAGCTGTAGAACAGGCTCGTTATGTCGAAGAACACCTAGACTTAAAGGGTGAAGGCAGAACCATCTTTCCACGTCAAATAGGGTTTATGGGGAAGGCCCCTCGTACCTTCCCAAGGAGGGGAAGTCGGAGTCCCCCACCTTATGGAAACAGGGTTATACCTAGAGCACCAGTAGTAGGGATTTCAATGGTTTCTAGTGCAGCTTCACCCACAGCTTCAAGGGCACGTACAAATCAAAGTCATAGACGAGGAACAGCAAGTGGGGGCAGGGGTTCTAGGGGAAGAAACTCTTTCCAAGGTGCTCCACCTCATTCGGTTCAAGTTCCACCACGCATCACTTGTTGGGGATGCGGAGGACCTCATTATCAGCGAGACTGCCCTAAGTTTCGAACCGGTAACAACAAAAGAGAGGGAAAAGAACCAATGGGGAGAACAGGTAGCCACCACCGAATCTATGCAGCAGTTAACAATCAGCAAGTCGAACACCAGTCTGCCGTGGTAGAAACCTCAGGTATGATAAACAAAGTAAAAGTTAAAATTTTGTTTGACTCTGGTGCTACAGATAGTTTCATTTCACCAGTTGCATTAGAAAAATGTGGGTTGGCAGCCTATGAGCACGACGACTTTAAACAAGTTGAGATGTCTTCTGGGGTAAAACAAGCAGTAGGGCCTAGTGTAGACCAATGTCAGGTAAACCTCGGGGTGTGTAGGACTAAGTTGAAGGCATACGTCACAGAATTTGGAACGTATGATGTAATTATTGGAATGGACTGGCTAGAAGCTCATCGAGCTTTAGTAGACTGTTTCAAGAAGAAGGTGATCTGTTTAGACGATGAAGGTAGGCCAATTGAGATTTGTGGAATCAAGAGGGGAGTGTCCCTATGATTCATATCCATGATGAAAGTAAAACGTTGTCTCAGACAAGGTTGCAAATTGTATTTGGTCAAGACAGTAAGTG
>APFE031495053.1:2262-30586 GCA_000404065.3 Pinus taeda
ATATTTATTTTTTTAAATTAAGATGTTTACCACTTTCAAAACTAATTAAGCCAAAAAAAAATTTACCCAAATAAAAACAATATAGTGTCTTCGACCACTATAATAAAAACATAATAAACACTGACCAAGATACAAAGCCACCTTTATTCCTAAAAGCTGTGAATAAACACCAAACCAACCCATGTCCATGGTTCAAATTCAAAAAGTAGAGAAAAAGGATGACCAAACTAGCGCAAGTCCATGGTTCAAATCCCAAAAAGAGGAAAAGGATGATGTTGTTCATCATGGTTCAACTGGGCAGTTCCATGAAATGACTCCAATGCTTTGAACTATGTAAAATTCTTCAACACCATTAAAAATATTACCCGAGTAAATAGGGAAATATCTGAGTAATTAAATAAAAATAAAAAAAAATCATATATACTTTATAAAATTACGATATCTGTTGTCATAATTTACGATCTCTCCACGGTAATAATTCACAATCTCTTGGTAGTAAGCGTATGTGGTCCAGCTTGTTAATATCAGGTGCACACATTCCTAATAGTTTTCTAATACATATCTACTCATATATAATTCACAATCTCTTGGCAGTAAGCGTATGTGGTCCAGCTTGTTAATATCAGGTGCACACATTCCTTATAGTTTTCTAATACATATCTACTCATATATTTTCAAGTATGAATAATTCACCGAAATTACCAAAGATGATCAAAGGTAGACCTAGCACAGTTACTCTACGAAGCCTCTATGAGTATATAGAGTCTTTAGAGAAACGTAGAGAAGAATGAGAAGTCAAGCTACAAATAGAGTTAGTAGCCATGCTGAAAAATAAATTCACATCTCTTGAAGACAAGATCCAAAAGTAAATAGAAAATAAAATAGAACCATTGGAGAATAAGATGGAGGCAATAGAGACTAGGTTGCAGGTTATAAAAAAGCAAAATTGTTGCCAAGCATGGTAATCCAAGATCAATCATAACCAACCATAATCATCCTTGGTCAACCATGCTAATCATTGTCGATCATGGTCATCCAAAATCAATTTCAGTGAAGCATGCTCTACCTTAAGCAACATTTGCCAGCCCTCTTCAACCATGGTTGACCTCATCAATCCTCTTCAACCAATAATGTAACCATAGTTTTAACATTATTGTAACATTTACAATGTGTAACAATAGTCAACCATGGTCAACATTAATGTACCAATGTAACAATAGTCAACACTAACATAACATTGCCACATTAATGTTACATAATTATATCGTTTTATCAATGATTGACCATGGTCAACCTTGTTGAACCATTGTCAACACTCTCCAACCTTGGTCAACCTCATCAATCCTCTTTAACCATTGCCCACTATCAACAACCTTCATTGACCATGGTCAACTCTCGTAGACCAATTTTAACTATAGTTAGACAACAAAAACCATAGTCAATCATGATCATCAAATTTATTTAGTGTATGTCTTAGACTAGTAAAACCACATTAGTAAATATGGTTGATATACACCAATAGACATATAAAAACAAACGTCAATCAGCCTATGTTAACAATATTAACTAATCTGATTGTGTTAGTGAATTTGTTACCAAAAATAGCACTCTATCGTAAAACAATTATATTTTCTAATAATACATCTAATCAAAATGGGTGTTAGTGCCCTAGCATAAATTTTCCTTGAAATATTGGAGAATCTGAATTATCGAATCCTTGCAATCTGAAATCTTGGAGTTTGAATCATCAAATCCTTGCAATTGACACATGTTCGAAATATTGATGTGTGCTGTGTGTTAACAACAGTTTGATTACACGGTTGGAATATCTTTAAAACACTATAAAACACTATCTTGTGCATTAAACTACCTTTTAAAAGCCTGGTATATCATAGCGAAACTAGTTTGTTACCACGAGAGGCATATCATAATGAAAATGAATTTAAGCCACATCTGATAATGGACGGAGTCTATTTTAAAAGGTTGACATTGTCATAGCATAAGATTTTGGGATGAGAATCATTCGAAACTTTAGTATCGAATTAGTCGCAACCTCTGTTAAATGTTTTAGTTGACACCAGGATTTTGTAATATTTATAAAATGTTTTATTTCTCAACTAATTTTTTCGAACTCAAATGCGCTATTTAAAATTTTTATCATTATTCCATTATCGAGTACGTGTGGTTCACGATTCTCTCTAATCCAATCGCCATCAATGGCACTATGGGTCTAAATTTCCTCCAGCAATTTCATTCACGCGTAATGAAAAATTTTGTATCTGTGTTTTCTAATACGATGAAATAATCTGTGCTTTGTTAAGCCCGACAGTGGGTCACGGGGTGGATGGAAGAGATCACCACCGAATTGAGTGGTCCCTGGTAGGGGGGATGTGAAGCCAGTGGCGTTTGATAGTGACGAAATGGTCCCTATCGAATAGAGGTAGTGTGGTTTGTCAACATTATGTGCTGCCAAGAGTTTAGGAAGTGTTCTCAATCGCTATGATTGGGCTGTATCACGACTATCCACTCTTTGTAACGTGATAAATTTATAACTCGATGAGGTTTGAGGGACACGGTTTATGCGTAACCTTGTTTGGTTTATGCGTAACCTTGGTTTTTTTAATCATTTATACAATTTTATTGACAATTTATAAAACTTCATCCTGACAACCACATCCACTTTCACGTATGGATGCACACGGTGAAAAAGAATGATCAACAACATTAACAATAATGATGATAAAAACGAAAGGTCGAGGCCTTCAATAATTGATAGGATTTAGAGGTGATGAAGTTGTGAGTGCAAAGGAGGTGGTCAACATATATGTCTTTTCGTAAAAGCAAGACGCGTTTGAAACTAAGCATAAAAGAGTCATTTCTAATTTCAACCGTTGAAGGCATGGCGGGAACAATGCTTAGCATATAATCTATGATTGATTATTTTACGCTTTCACCATCATATTGTTGATTGATTGATTTAGGCTTTCGCCAGCTTGCGTTAAAAACAAAACAGGTTGTGTAACGATCAAATCTGAACTCAATAATGGTCTGAACTCAATAATGGAGAGGGCAGAAATGGAGGGAAGAGTTTAAGTTGTCAAAGTTATTCAGGATTATACCTGGTCTCGGCTACACCAGTTTTTAGTTGATTAGATTTTTTAGCATGTCTTTTCCCATGGCACAGGGCATAATCAAACTCATGACGTTTGATCCTAAGTCCCTTTGTTAACGATGTCCATTCTCAACTGATTACACTGAAAAAATTTGACCAAAAAATATTATCTTATATGTATATATGATTTTTTAAATAATTTTGAAAATTAAAAAATCAAATAATAAATAATATATACAAAATCATTCAATTAAGTATTTATTTATTATTATTTCTTACAAATAGAATGAAGATATAATAATCAATCATTTAAATTTTTTAACTATCTTAATATTAATTATTTTTACCAAAATCACAATTTCATATATACAATTTTTTGGTTTTATTTATCATATACCAAGAGAATAAAAATATATATAGAATTTTTTTTATAAGATTAAATTTTCTAAAAAAATTGCACTAATATTGTTTGAATTATGTTTTTGATGATGGAAATCAATTCAGCACCATCAAATACATATGGAACGTCCAAAACATTGAAATTTGATAACTGTAATTTAGATTCACACAAATCTTTAAATTATGCCAAAATTTACATGATTTTCAAGAAAAAAAACAATAAAATTACGGCAATTTAAAATGTTGAGAGATGGTACAGATGGATTGATAAGATAGATACCAGAAAGACGTGTCCACCTTATCACACATTATTACCGAAGTGCAACATAGTCACGGGAACTTCATTGTCTTGTCATTCCACCACCAACTCTAACGTTCACCTTCGGTGACCAAGATGAACTTAAATCTTATAGTCAGATAAAACGTTAACATTGCGTAACCACGATCAAGTTAAATGGACCCACGTGTACTCAAATAAAGTTCCATGCGTCAATTCGTGACTCGTCATGTTTGTGTGAAGCTATGAACTAATATTAAATAGGATCATGATTTATGTCCGGATGGACATGTGGGCCACGGCAGATGCAGAAATGTTCCATTTCGTGTTGTAGAGAAGCGGTTGGACGAGAAAAAAATATTAAGCATTTGAATAATACCACAAAATTAAATTATATATAACATATGTTCATATATATTTATATAATTAATGAAAAGGAATATAATAACTTATATAAATAATTTTGAAAATAAATTGTAGAATATAATACATGAAAATCATATATATTATATATATTTCCTATATTATATTTTAATTTTTCAGATTTAGATTATTATTAATATGTTAAAAGAGACCATATTTAACTCGTATTCACTTTTTTGTTTTATGCCTCTATACTGTAGTATCCCATTTAGTTTCATATTTTTTTATGCTACTATATTGTAGTATTTTATCTAGTTTCATTTCTTGTAAATTATGGTAGCTTTATAAATTAAGTAGTATTTTATCTAGTTTCATTTCTTGTAAATTATCGTAGCTTTATAAATTAAATGATTAGTATAAAATTTCAAAAGGCATAAATTCATAAAATACATCAAAATACTTATTTCATCGTACATGTTATTGTAATACTTCTGAAAAGTGAATATTAAATTTTATTTTATTGTAGTAACTTGGAAGATCATGAGATGAGTGGAAGTTCTAGTTTATTTTTAACTTAGAACTAATAAGTTGGTTATGGTAGCATTGGAAACTACTCAGTAAAGACCCTAAAAAAGTCTTACTTACTAGAGAAATAAAAGATAATCACTCCTATCTCTAGAGATAAATCATCTCAATTGGGAAGAGAATCCAAGTGAGATGAAAAAAAACGTTATTGAAGATATTATTAAGTTGGTGGGTAGCTAGCATAATCCCTAAATCCCTAAAATAGACTTGTGAGCCTATGAGTTCCTGGACTCGTGAAATCTTGATGCATATGGAAAGACACGATAACGTCTCTATCACCTACTCTTCTGGAAGTAAGAACTGGCATGGAGGGAAAGGACTTGTAAAGGTTACCATTCTCACTGGTCGCACGAGTGAACTTTGTCCTTTAATTTACGTGGTAGCATAACCTCGTAAGTATTCTGAATGATTACTTTCCAAAAATAAATAAATAAACATTGTAATTATATTTTTTAACAAAATTTTGTAATAGATATTTTTATAAACCCTCGTAAGTATTCTGAATGATTACTTTCAAAAAGAAATTACTGTAATTATATTTCTTAAACAAATTTTGTAACAGAATTTTTTATAAACCATGTGCTCGATACAACAATGGTTTATTATGAAAGAATGAGAAACCTTTATGTTTAATGATTGATGTTTGATTTAATGGTTATGGAAATATTAAATGCATTTGAAGAAAATTTACTATAGTGGTATACAGTGGAACTAATGTAATTTTGTTTGAAAATTTTGGTTTTATAAGTAGTGTGTATAGTTAATATTGTAACAAGTCGATTTTGGCTAACGGAAAATATTTGATTAGGAGAACAGTTTTTGTTTTTAGATAATATTTAATGTTGCAAATTAGATAACTATTAAGAGGGGTGAATCGGTAGTGTGAAGACTTATAAACCTTTTTTTTTGTTATTTAATCTTTAAACATGCATAAACTGAAACACATAATTAGACATTAGTGCATCAAACATAAATTAGAAGCCATGAAATAAATTACGCAATGGACACATATTTCTGGTGGAAAACTTTCTATAAGGAGAAAAACCAACGTTGTTGTTTCATTGCTTAAATGATATTATGTCAATAAAATTATTTACATAGAGATATACATGGCTACTATCAAATGGAGACTCTTTCTCATGCGATATACGGACTACCATCGGCTGAAGGACACCACTAGCAATGATCCTCACCTAGTTACTCTTGAACTATCAATGAACTCTATAGACTCCAATCTGCTGGAAGTTATCATGACCAACGAGCATCACCCAGTTTCTATCGTACTATCCAACTACCATTGGATTGAGAAATTTTCTCACTTATATTGATTTCATATTATTCCTCCAACTCTTTTGCTCGATGTGGTTCTTGTTTCATACATTTTCAAACTGCAACTGAGAATTGTTCAACATGAGCACTACAACAACATAACATCAAAGCATACAATCAAAAACAAATCTCCAACCACCAAATACGCTACAAGTAGCAACATAATCTGACCAAAATTACTCCAATCAACACATCTTCTTCTCACTCACTACAAAAACTCATCGCTAAAACATACTTTAGCAAACTACTGCAACACCTGCAAACAACTTAAGAAACTTTGCACTATGATCCTCACCCAACTTGCACACTCTTCTCCACACGCACTCTCACTCAATACATTGCTCATCTAACCAAACTATCATTGAGACTATTCCAATACATGGATGAACTCAAGTGCTCAACTCAATAATGACAAAAAACTACTCGGTTTCACAACATTGTTCATATTCTTGATTTGATCCTGACTTAGCTCATTGATTTTATCAAACCACTATCTTCACTTAATGAGACGTATTCTTCACTTTAACCATATTCTATAAGTTAGTTAACCTTTTCCTACCTTTACATGGAAAAACACACAATGACAAGCCGAAAAATGATTAATTAATTGAGCACCGTGAGGAATGCGGAGAAAGGCAACTTCTAGAATGTATACACCACTCCTATGAGGTAAACATGCATATGTACATTTTTATTATGAAATAAAATAGCATATATCCTCTAAAATCTCAGTTTCCATATTGCTTAACCCACTACATGGAACACGGATTCATGAGGGTGCAAGGGACAGCATGAAAAACCTCCAAAACCTATGTAACAAGTATGAAAGTGATTATATTGGGAAAAAAATTTGCAGCAAGTCGATGACATACAAGACCTAATGTACCAACATCATCACCAATACAAACACGTCTAGCTCCTCAAGTAAAACTCTCAACCTGTCCAAACACCTCCAACACCCGTAGAAACATCTCTATCTCCTATAACAACATATTCAACTCATGCAATAGAAACATCAAGTCATACAACTACATACAACAATGATAGAGACACCTACAACGCAGGCAATGATGCAGGGTTACCCCAGATTATACCCAAAATATGCATAAAAATGCATAAATACATATATCCCAAGTATCTAACTCTCAAAGTATTCAAATCTTCTTCCCGAAATGGTTAAGGGCTTATTCATTAGTGCCTTTGTATCAGAACTCAATCACCCCTCTTAAACCTCTTATTAGGACTATTTATCTCCTCGTAACCTTCATTATCCCTTTTATTAAAGCCTTCCATTAATTCTTCCTTATCGAGACTTTAAAATCGTTCGTAACCATTATACAACCCTTTAGGCCACATATATATAACCTTTCCCTTATATACATTGGTTACATATGTTTTAATGTATAAAACGCTCTTTTCCTTTATAAACCAATTACAAAGGAAAACCCCACAAAACATACCCTTTTCTGGCTAGATACCATCTCTGCACAGATCTCGAGGTTACCTTTATCACAATCAAGTATTGACCTTTCGCGGGTCTTTAACACATATCCTTCCACTGCACCGATATGTGATTATATTACTTCCCGGAATACACTATCGATGCTTAATTCTTTACTATCCCATTTACAAACGAAACATACCCAAAACAAAGGAAAACACCACCAGAACACAAAGGCCAGAACTCAAAAAAATTACACCCGCGACTACAATTATCGTCGAGTCTAACTTCCAATCTCCACCTCCTCTGATATGTGATTGAACTATCAGAGTTCAAACATTATAAAACTGTGCTCATAACTTCATCGGGTCCACTTATCGACACTTCGTATTATCGCAAGTCGCTTTTCCTTCACTCTTCTCTAATCAAACGACTTGTATATTAATCTTCCGCCATTGATCTATACATAGTAGATCTGAGGGTCCACCCTGACTTCGAATAGACCATGAGCACGGGGGTTGACTGCTTGATAAAGCGGTTTTCCCAGACAACCCCGCTAGTACGTGTCACGTTATTAATGGAATCAGAGGAATAACCTTTAATACCATTTAGCACTTCTTTGTCACCCGAAATACCACTTAAGGTTATAAAGTCACCATTTCACCAGTTATCTCCTGCGCTCCCCTCTTATGTGAAGACTATTGATCTTTAAGATCTAATGGTTCATATGCACTGATACTTTACTTCTCCTCTCTTCTTTCTACTTGGAATTTATGCTATTTCTTCAACATTTCTCTGTGATTTGGGATTTCTTCAAGGTTTTACCTTCGACCTCCATTGCTAACTTCTCTGAGCTTAACTCCTCAATGAATTCTCACTTTGCTCCTTCTCTCTAGAACTACACTCTGTCTCTTCACCTGGATTAAAAGATCTCTTTATGATTCCTTTGAATCATTTTGCTCCTCTGTGCGACCTTCAAAACTCTGCCTGGGACCTTGTTACAGAACCTACGAATTCATGAGTAATTCATCCATGAAATACTCATTTCATGCATATTGACACAGTCAGGAATAAACCTTTGTATATATATATATATATATATATATATATATATATATATATATATAATATATATATATATATATATGAACAAATGATCACATTCAAGACTTCTCTGTCTCACGTAGGCCTATTCTTCAATATTGTGGCCTATTTTGAGCTCTGCCCATAGGCTTATATTTATACCAGTGATTTCTGTTCAACTAATCCTAGTTC
The DNA here is from genome assembly GCA_000404065.3 of Pinus taeda. Taxonomy (NCBI): domain Eukaryota; kingdom Viridiplantae; phylum Streptophyta; class Pinopsida; order Pinales; family Pinaceae; genus Pinus; species Pinus taeda. The sequence goes on from APFE031495053.1 coordinate 11,044, forward strand.
GACCCCTAAATCATCTAAACTAACTCCTAAATTTTCTTTCACTTCTACTTCGATTAATTCCTAAAATATCTCTCTCGTTCCTCGAATCCTGAAACTGTTTTAAGAGTCATAATTGACCTCTATGTCTTGTCATTTATTCACCACTCATGTTATTGTTTAATTCGAGAGCATTTACAACTTCCTCTGACTATCTAATTAATTTCTATTTTATACACTCAAAAGCCTAATATTACATCAATTTATCACTTAGGAATCCAACTTTCTAAAAATACATGACCCCATATGTCTACTTAATTATAATGATTTTCCCTTGGGTTGAATGCTCCTGCATCAAACACCCAAAGTAGAAAATATTCATGATCTCCTTATCATGTGTCTTCTGATGTTTGTCTTCTTGGATCCAAGACTTTGTGTTGTAACTGCCCAAATGTCTTGTTCCTTTGTTGCTACTACATTGTTGTCTTCTACTCCATCTTCTTCTTCTTGTCAATCAAGTTCAAGTTTTGATTAATCTTTCTTCCTGCTGCTACCATTTTCCTCCATTTAGAGTGCTTCGTCATTAGTTGCCACATTTCTTCAATCTCTGTCTCCAGTACATCCTTGGACAAGTCCACTTTACTTGATTTTGATGTAGCCTTCTCTGCATCTCATGCCACTGCACTGGCTTCTTCCTCAAGGTCCAACCTAGTCTCTAGCTTTCCTCAAGTATCCTACTTAACACATCAAGTTGTTCTTTTGACTCTACAATCTCTTTGTCAATTTCCTCTTGACTCATCCTCTTTCGATTTTCCTTGGCATCCTCCTTCTTCATATTTCTTTTGTTGTGGCTTCTCTATGAACCTCTAATATGACTATCTGTAGTCTTCTTCTCCTCTTTCTTCATGAGCTTCTCATTCATCTGCAACAAGCCTCTGCAAAAGCTAGTCCTCCTCGCTCCAATCTTAGCTCACTAAGCTCTCCTCACTTAGTGTTTTGGTAAGCATGGATCCTCTATCTGGAACCTCCTCTTGAGAAACACCTTTGCTCCTTCAAGGCCTCTAAAATCTCTCATTCTCTCTTGAGAACACTTTAGCTATCCTCTTTATCCAATCTCTTGTTGGATTATTCAGGTTCACTGCCACTTCTCCATCAGAGTGTTTTCCTTACTATATCTTCAAAAATGAAATGCAATGCCACATCTTCACTGCCACTTCTCCATCAGATCAACATATAACTCAAAACTAAATCAATGCGGCTCAAACGTTCAGATCTATTGCCCTCTTGTACCGTTGGTTCAAATGGAGTATTTCTCTTCTTAGATCTCTTCTTATTCTTATTCTTCTTCTTGTTTCTCTTCTCAAACTCTTCATCGCAACTTCTGCAACTTGCTCCAAATTATGTATGCAATTTGTCCAAAATTTCCTTGGCATATTTCAAATCTCCAACTTTCACCAAATCTTCATTATGCAGATTTTCAAGAATAATTCACCTTGCTTGAGCATTCAACTTCTTATTTTTATATGAAGTAAAATCACCATCACATCTTTCACAAACCAAACTCCACATGTTAGATCCACAAGAAAATAACTTCTATTGCATAGTTTCTTGCCAAACCTTGAAATTTGTAGCAGTAAGAGGAGGAATTCCTTAAGAGTTCATTCTGATTTTTTTTTTACAAATAGCTTCACAAATGAAATGCAATGCCACACAAATGAAATGCAATGCCACATCTTCCTATGTGGTGCTCCTTCTTCTATGTGTTCCTTGGTTCCATATTCTCCCTTGACTGTTGTTTTTCGATAAATTGTCTCAATGCTCTCGGCATCTTACAATCCTTGGCCATGTGCCCAAAATTATGGCACAAATAACACTCTATGTGACCAAGATATGTAGCCAAAGGATCTACTTTTTTGCTGCTCATATTAGACCTCCATCTTCTCACACTAGATCTGCGATCAATGGCTTTATGAAGAAATTTACTTTTAAAACAATGACCATTGAAAGAATTTGTATACCTAAATGTCGGTCTTCGTTTTGGGTAATCATGATACTGCAGGGATGTATGCATTCTCCTCCTACAAATAGCTTCCATATGCCCAAAATCATGACAGTTGGAACACTCAATCTCATTCATAAAGGGGACAAAGGAGTTTTAATTTCTCCTTTGAAAACTGCTACCTATAACCATAAGGGAAAATGGTCTTGTAGATGTGAAAGATCGTTTTGGTTTTCTACTTTGCTACTGTTGGCAGATCCATTTTCTTTCTTATTTCTTGTTTCTATTTTTTATCACTCTTTGTTGCAAGCTTCTTTGGTTATGCTTTGTCGTTCTTTCCCACATGCAAATTTGTCTCACCCTTTCGAAACTTACTGCCAAATTTCTCACTAGTATGGTGCTCTGTTCCTTCTCCAACTGTTGGTGCTTTTCCTCAAGCTCCATTCTTAATTTGTCAATCACACATTCAAGAACTTCACCATAATCCTTTCTATATTTTTTCTTGCTGTAATTGAATTCTTCTAATCTTTTCGATTCTACCAATTATTTTCTCAAGGTAGTAATTTCTTCCTTGAGATTTTTCTCCTCTTCTTCACAAACTGCAATTTCGTCTTATGCTCCTTGCATACATATGTTAGTCCACCAATATCACTTGAAAAATCCTTAATAACAACCATGGAATATTCATATTCAACCTTAAGAAGAAAATAGTTGCGATCATCATTTTCTTCACTAACCAAATCTAAATTATTATCACCACTACTATTAAACATATAACTCAAAAGTAAATCAATGCGGCTCAAGTGTTCAGATCTATTGTGCTCTTGTACCGTTGGTTCAAATGGAGTATTTCTCTTCTTAGATCTCTTCTTATTCTAATTCTTCTTCTTGTTTCTCTTCTCAAACTCTTCATCGCTACTACTGCAACTTGCTCCAAATTATGTATGCAATCCGTCCCAGATTTCCTTGGCATATTTCAAATCTCCAACTTTTTCCAAATCTTCATTATGCAGATTTTCAAGAATAATTCACCTTGCTTGAGCATTCAACTTCTTATTTTTATACGAAGTAAAATCACCATCACATCTTTCACAAACCAAACGCCACATGTTAGATCCACAAGAAAATAACTTCTATTACATAGTTTCTTGCCAAACCTTGAAATTTGTAGCAGTAAGAGAAGGAATTCCTAAAGAGTTCATTCTATTTTTTTTTTTTTACAAATAGCTTCATGAATTTCATATTCTACAAAGTGCATTAACACAATTTCAAAAGCAAGTCATTCTTTTTCTAACAAAGAATCTGGAGATGCAAATGTTCTATTTGAAAAGTCAACAATATCACACGTTGTTTTTGCATTCCTTATAAAATTAGTAGCTTCCTTTGCAACATCATCAAAAATAGTTGTACTTTCCCAGTCAAAGGATATATCAAAATCCCTTCGACGAAGGGTGTGAAGATCATAAACATTCACATCGTTTGGTGGAACCAAACGAGAGTAAATCTCCCATTCTTGAAAACCATCTTCAACATTCATTTCTTGGTTAGAAAAATCACCATGTTCTTCATATTCAATATTATCTATAATTTATGGGTGTCAATCAACATGCCATGCTCAATATCGAAAATTCCTCCAACTTTAAAAAATCATGTCAGTTGAAAGGAAAGTTTCTATAGAAATGTCACGAAATGGCTTGTACAATAGCAATTTTGACCAGCGAAAGGTTTCAAATTCCTCTAAAGCCTCACTGAGAATAGAGTAAAACCATGGCCAAACTGAACAATAGCATCAACATCTCTAGGCTTCCAAGAATCTTCTTTACTGCTGCTATTAAATGTCCAAGATCTTGTTGCTTCTATCAAAGATAGATGTTCAAGGAAAAATTGTGTCTTCTGATAATGTTGAATGAAAGTATTCTTAGATGAACGTCACAATCCATCCCTTGATATTTTCATAAAAACCTTTCTTCCAACATTTAATTAAACAAATTTCTGACTATAAACAACAAGAGGTAGCTTAAGCAACATATGGCATGTTTCCTGTGCTCCAATGTCATGGTCAACAATCATTTCTACAACAAACTTTCTATATGCACATAAAGCATCATCCCCAGAGCCAATAGAATTTGAAATTCTGGTTAACATATCATGATAACTTTTAGACCTTTTTTCTACTTTTGATGCATACTTAGTAATGTATTTCAACACAGCATAGCGAGAAAGCACTGGCTGGAAATCAACATTTACACGCCACATTGTTAGAGGGTCAATGTTATGTACATTGAGCATGTCATCATCTATTGCTGGCTCATATTTTTTTCTTCCTTGATCATCTATGAACAATCTTGATTCACCAAAAAGATCCCATGGAGCATTATACCAACATGTTAGAATAGCACCCTTTTTGCGCAAACAAGAATCCACAGTACACTTTGTGTGGATTTGGACACGGTTTAACAATCCTTCATAATCATTATGAGGATTACAAGAGAAAATCTTACCAGTATTCAATAGGTAAGGGTCATCATTGAGGCTTCATGGAAACATTATGTTGCAACGATGTATGTCACGTGGATTCCATGTAGTTACATATTTGTCGGAGAACATCTTTACAAGCTGTAAATCAGAACTATTTGACCAATCATGTATTTCCATGTCAAGAGCACCTTCTCACCATAAGAAACCATGGATATACGTTGAACCTCTGTGTTGCCACTCATATCTGAAATAAATGAACATATAGTTACTAAAAACAATATAAATAGAATCACAACAGAAGTCGAAAAAGTATAGAAAAAAATTCAACACAAACTTGTACCAAATGTCTTTAGCTTTAAGATAATTTTGGATAGCTTCTTCTCAAGAAATATTTAATCTATGGTGCATAAATGCCGCAACAATATGATGGTACTGAATCACATTCTCAATTTTCACATGATGCTCATTTCAAGAATGAGAATGTAAATGTATGGGCATGAGGTTATGCAACTCTGGCCACTTTGTGTCAGCTACACTCAAAGTAAAAGATAAAGATAGGCATCCTAACTGAGCAATCATATTCGTTAATTCAGATCAACACTTAGTCCAGTATTCCCTTGTACCTCTCCGAGAAGAACGAAACTGCATATGATGCTCAACCAACTTATTATCTGGTAAATCAGATAGTTGGTGACATAACTCCTCAACTATTGTAGGTGAGTTATCATGTAAATGTTTCTTTGTAAGAACTACAACAATTTCTTGGCTTCAATGCCACATTATCATGTTTAATAGGTAATATCGAAACCGAGGATGGCTTCCAAATCTCTGATCATAGTACCTAAGAAGATGCAATGCATACTCATGAACTTCAACACTACAAATACGTGGTTGCAACCAATCAGCATCACCAGTGGGGAACAATGTTGGGAATGCCATATCGAATAGCCCATATATATTATATTCATTCAGTGGAGAGGTTCCAATAGTGGGCCAATCCATGTGTGAAGAATGAACATTATCGAGAAATGCTCTAATTTCTTCCACTTATCTTCGTTCATTTGGTAGGTAAGCGACAAAAGAAGAAGGATGAGAGGGAAAATGCTCAACATGAAACTCTTGATTATTAGTTTCATTGATCTCAGATTCTTCAATATGACAATCAACAAATTTAAGCCTGGAGGAGACATGTATTGATATTTTGGGCAGAGCATTCATTGAATCCTAATCAACTACAACATCTCCATGGTATTGATCATGCTGGATTTTTAAAAGCAATGCATCCATCACTCGAGATGTTTTGACATAAAACTCATAATATTTAAACTCAGTGCCATGTCTCCTCACAATTAGAAAGTCAATATCTTCAACACGTCGGTGAAGGCTTCTTACAATTGTAGAAATATCTTGAGAAAAGCTAATTGTATTACCACTATAATTATATTGCCCACCTCGAGCATGTGTCACTTGCAAAATGGGATTCACATGTGTTATTAGCACTTCTTCAACTTGAGTAAGAACTCTTAAAGTATGAGGTTGCTCACTAGGATCCATGTTATCGTACCGACAAGAACGATGGGCTCCTCTTTCAGTCTTACATCATCTGCAAACAGGTCCTTCAAAATGTCTCACAACAAAGATTCCAAGATATGATTCTTCGCAAATGTGGCACATATGGAAAACTGACAAGCTATCTATCTTAGCTCGAAACCTTCTATGCACTCCAATCATGTTCTCATCAAAATGAATATGACCTCTACTCGCCAAACCTTGCTGAAAACCATTTCAATGAGTAAAATCTCTTCTAGCATTTACTTCATCTCCAAGAACATGAGACTCCCTTCGCGAATTTGAAGCATGTGGAATGGATCTATGAGAATGTGTTTCCAAATTTATGGTGTACATTTCGTGAACCTGAGAGGATGTAAAGGTCTCTTTGTCATAAAAGAATTTAAAATTTAATTTCCAACTAATTATAAATGAAGAAAATGAAAAAGAATAAAATGAATTCAAATTTTACATTTGTGTCTTCATGTGGATGAGGGTTGTGAGATGGTTGCTCTTGGATTCTAAGAACAGCGGACAGAACATTTTTGCATGTATTTTCTTTGCCTCTATTCAAATGAGTTGTTTCCTCTTTCAAAAAAATAAAATATGTTATAAAACCAAATGACCAAAAAATAAAGATTCAAAATATGAAAATAAACCAAATACATTGAACATCGACAATAGTTTTACAATTTGGTCTTTTGCATTCCAATTGGCCAACCTAGCAAGATGACATCATGGTTTCTCCATGAAATGTTACAAAACAAAATTTCAAGGCAACTGTAAATGAGAAAATGAGAAAAATATCAAATGCACTCAACATTTACATTTGTTTGGCGATGTGGATGAACGCCATGAGATAGTTCCTCTTTACTTTTAACATTAGTAAATGTAACATCTACGAAGTTAATTTCTATGCCTCTATTGGAATGACTTTTTTCCTATTCAAAGAAAATGAAGACGCCATAAAATTCAATGTCTAAGCAATTAGATATTTAAAAAATGAAAAGCAAATAAAAAAGCTGAAAATTTACATTAGTCTAGAATGTAGCTGAACAACCACTATTGCAGTGAAAACCAAAATATAATTGTGTTACCTCCATTGTGCCACATGAAATGCTATCAGGGATGACTGATTCTCTTGGTTGGACCACATTACTTTGAGAAGCCAGATTTGAAGGTCTCTAGTTTCAAGTAGCTGAATCCAAATTATCAAACAAATGCCCAAGTAAACTATCATTCCAATCATCACACAAAATGTCTTCATTACCTTCACCATGGTTGTTTTGCAATCTTTGGCAATAAAAACATGCAATTGGACACATGGAAGGGTTAGGGTGGACATTTGCATGCACAATATCGATATGGCATTGTTCTTGATTGTAATATGTCTCCCCAATATTATGAACATTTTTAGAAGAGCATCGAATAACAAGATTATGCTGAGGAGGAGCATATCTTGATAATGAACTATCAATAGGAAATGTTCTTTCCATTATATCATCTATACTATGATACTTACACGGAACTATACAATCATTTTGAAGAGTGGCTTCACTCGTTTTTTCTTATATGTAGCCCTCCTACGGTCATTTATCGCATCCTTATTTTGTTGATACCGCAAATGATGACTCTCATTAGACCTCTCTCATGATTGTGATGACAAAGTTCTTTTTCTTGTACGCATGCTTGTGCCTTCAGATGACACATCTAAAATGAATAATAATTATTCATTATGGAATCATAAACATGGAACATAAAAAGTGTATATCTTATTTTTTTTCCAACCATATAAACTTATGAAAATGTATAAGGCTTTTTCCAAGTAACTAAAAACAAAAACAAAATATTTCAAAATGGAAAAGAAAACAAATGAATTCTTCCAAATGGCTTAAACAAAAAAACAAGTCTAAATTTCCATGTATCATATTATAATCAAAATGGAATCCATACTATTGCAACATAGCAATCTAAAATTTTGGAGCTATATATACTATCAAAATATAAATATAAATATTAAAATCAACATAAACATATAACACCGTTTGGAAATTAATGACCAAAACCATTACAAATATAATGTATAACATAAATCATATAAATAATAATTATACAAACAAATAAAAAAGGCATAACATCGAGAAGCATCTACATGTAAAAAAAAAAACTTTAGCAGAAACAATATTAAATATTTTACATCACAAAGATCGATACAAACATAATTTTAAAATATTACCATAAAGACACATAGTATGTATAGACGCAAAGAAGGAAATATTTTCCACAACCACATAGAGTATATAAAATAGAATTATTTATAAGAACTAAGAATACTAATATCCTAAGAATCCATCACCATATCCAATGGTGGAATCTGATCAATAGAATCCATATGGGCAACAATTGCAAAAACATCTCCACACTCAATCAGATCATTACAGTCCTCTTTTGATGGGTACCAAAACTGAGACATCTTCTCATGAGTTGAATTATCAATATCTATTGGAAAACAGATGTGAGTTACCATGTCATATAATAGGAAAGGAACTTTAGTGCAGGTTCACATCAGAACTAGACCACGGACTATTCAGAATGGAAGATAGCCTTGACATTTGCTATTTATATATGTAGAAATTTCTTCTAACAACTTCCATCTGAAACCCCAATCATCTTCAAAGTAGTCAATTCTTCATTCGAAACATGGTTGACCAAATTTGAAATGATCTAATTCTTCAATTAACCATACAAAAGTGGACCCATCATTGACAAGGGATATCAATGGATTCATGTATATTGCTAACGACATACAACGTATGTCAATGATTGGAATGAATGAAAAACCCCACTCATTTTTTATTATGTCAAACTAGTAGATTGTATACTCGTACTGAGGATAATATTCATAATACTTGTCGAGATACAGCGAAAAAAATTTACTTTTATAAAACACTACATTCTTGGGGGGTGAAGTACCACCAAATGGAAAAACAACCCTTTGCCATACCCTACCAAGACTACTACAAACATAATATTCAGACTGCATTCCATCATAGATATGTTTTAGAACAAGCCAGTCATATTTTCTACTGCTTAAATTTTCCAATAACGAAAATGACCCCCAGTCTCCAATTCATACTGGCACTATGTTTTTAAATGCCTTTGTAAATGGATTCACTACAAAATAGTTGTGTTTTTGGGAGCATTCTGTTGGTAAGGATAAAACCACCATTGGTCGAACAACGCACTGTACTTTGTATCTTGAATCTATGAATCCCAAATGAAATCGATATATGTGGCCATTATGATTAAGGTCTTGGGCAAAAAACAATTGTCTTCACTATTGAGGAAATGAATGAGAAATCCAAATTGGTTTGTGGAGACATTCTTGCAACGTAAAAAGAAAGACGGTTTCTGCAAAACATGCTTCCATTTTTTTACATACTGTGCCAAAATTTATCACAACCGATAAAGGGAGCAACAACAGGAGAAGTTCAAGAATTTTGAATGGAAGAGAACAACAAATAGCTAGATCCATGATGAAACAATGAAATCACCTAACAATAAAAAAAAATAAGGCATTTGTTATCAACAAAACAATTTAATGTTGAATAAAATTAAAAGTAACATAAATACATAATTTATCACACACAATTTTCCGTTTTGTTGAGACTATGTTAACTGAAAACATAGTAAAGGAACATGAATCCACCATGGTGATAGACATAGCGAAAATACCATGGATGTTGTTGAGCCAATCACTATGAAGGAAGGACATCCACTAAAAGATGTTAAGAAGGAACATATGCAGAGGATTTAACCTTGGGAGAAGGAACACGAAGAAAGGGGTGTTTTAGAAAGGATGATCAACCTTTTGAAGCTATCAGAAGTATGAAGAAGTATCTTTCAGAAGATAAAAACTCTGAAGTAAACGAGGATGGAGAATGTCTGTTAAATGAGAGCATTAGTGATTTATTGCAGCAGAAAGAATTTGATAATAGATTGACATTTGAAACTGTGACAACATAGGAACAAGTTATTGTGCAAGAACGAGATGAAGTTCAATTCGAAGAGTTGATATGTGAAGCAACAGTTCAAGTTGTTGAACCTTATGATTTCCAAACTAATAATTTCTATATAAATGTAGGAAACATAAGTAATGATGAAATACTTTTAAAGTGTCACAGAGAAATTGCACTGCTTACACTGACTTTGGAATTATGTATTGATTGATATATATATGTCCAAAGATTTAATCCCAAATTGAATAAGTGTAAACATTCAATGGTGGAAGATGAGTGAACTATATAATTCTGTATCTATATGTGTGTGCGTGTGTGTGTGTGTGTGCAGGTGAAGTGCAACAATCACACAAAGAATACATAAAAAGGAGGATCGAGATGGGGTGTGGAATCCAGTAGAAGGACCAATCAAATCTCAAGAGCAAGAGTGCGTGGAAAAATAATAACGTGATGAGATCCTAAAAAAGGAAAAAAGAAAAATTAGGACTTTGCATAAATTCTATGTAAAAGGAATGAGTGGAGGAGCGAAGATTGATGCTCAGGAACCGTTATATCTAGGAAGATCAATAGCTAAGGTCGAATTGGGAAGGTGAAATATCACATCAGGGGTTCATCATACAGCTTAATTCCCCCAATCGGAAAACCCAATTACACTAAGAAACTGTGAAAAACATAGTCGAAATCAAGTGCCGGACTTGAAATATTATAGGGAATGGTTTATATCCCTATTGGGACTGTAAAGATATCGGATTGGCATATGGAAGTGGAAGGAGTTTAGCTTTGAGGTTGAGTGATATGCGATCGCACGAGTTAATATGAACTGTCGAATCACAGATTGAATCAGGAAGGCAAAATATCACATTGGCAAGCTCATTATACACTTTAACTCCTACAAGTGGAAAACCCAATTACACAAAGAAACGATGAAAAACACAGTAGGAATCAACTACCGGACTTGAAATATTATAGGGAATGGTTTATATCCCTATCGGGTTTGTAAAGATATCGGATCGATGTATGGAAGTGGAAGGAGTTTGGCATTGAGCTTGAGCGATATGCGATCGTGCGACTTAATCTTAATCGTAGGATCAGAGATCGGATCGACAATTAAGATCTGATCTCAAATTGCAATCGGAGGAAGTGTAGATTTGAGTGCACAATGGAAATACTTGGAGATTCACAACCGATGGGCCTATAGTGGCGAATCTATAAAATTTGAGATCCGTTATATATATGATTCAAATTGGGTTTCCTGTGTAATCCATATATTTCCGTTAAAGTGGTTTAATGCTAAAACATACATTAATGCTCCGATATCGCATCTCAGAGTGTAAGGAGTGATGAATATACATTTATTTACATACGACATGGAAGGAGCGATGACTGATTGCAATGAGGTTAAACATTAAGAAACGTGACAAAGCTGCACAAAAGCGCAGAAAGGAATGTTTATGCGTGCATTTTCCTTTGTAAATGGTTTATAAGAAAATATGCATTGATAATAGATTTATGTGTTAAAAACATATGTAACCAAAGGTTTTGTAAGGGGACGCTTATATATGTGTGATTTAAGGTTTTGTAAAGGTTGTGAAGTGGTTTTAAGTCCCGATATTTTGGAAGAAGATCAACAGTAGAGAAGCAATAAATTTTGGGAGAGCATTTAAAAAAAAGACTAGAACCTCCTTTTTTCCATGGGCTAGTGATATCACAAAGATTTTATACACAATTGATTCCCTCCTTTTCTTCTACGGGCTAGTCATCTCGTTTGAATTAAAGTGGAAAAATATCGTGCAAACAAAAACTCTACATACCTGTAATATCAATTTTTGAACACCTTTGAGACCTGAAAAAATATTAAGGTATAATTGAATCACACACGAACTACACCTAATTATACAAGACAGTTGTGAGGGCATGGAAACAATTAAAAACCCAACCATTGAGAAAGCGTTTCTGTAACGCTAAAACCTAAAAAAATAGTAGGGAATAAATCAATCAGACACGAACTACACCAAATTATCAGAGATAGCCACGAGAGCTTGGAAACATTTAAAAACACAATGATATTTGCCACCTTTTTTACTAGGTAGAAGCTGAGAGAAACTAGCATTCCAGTTATCCTTCAACAATTCCAAAAAAATTAAGTGTTAGCAAAGAAACACATGCATCCACAAAGTGTTTCATTATAATATATGGAATGGGCCATACTATGAGATTTGAACTTTTGTAATGTAACTAAAATCTCAAATCCCTTGGTGGAGGAGAATACAAATAGGCAGAACGTTTCATATTTCAGCTGTACTTTACTAAATTAAAGAAATGTTTCAACAATCGATGCCTACATACCTCATTGTCATGCTTATTGATGATTGTCTGGCACAAATTCTTCAACCATCATTGTAATGGATGAAACGTGTCCTTATTACTGGAATTTATGCCTAGATACCTCATTGTCATTGTTAAGGATAATTCTTAGGCATAAATGATTCAACTATCATTGTAATGCATCAAAACATGTCCTTATGCTTCAACCATTCATACATTTCAGAATGCAAAGAGACCACTTTCAAAGGCACTGTCAAAGATTGTTGTTCGACACTAATTTGCCACCATAGAAAGTAATGTAGGGGTTTTGAGTCTCCTGAGAAAGCCTAGACATTGGCCCCTCACACCATCCCAACTCCTCAGGAACATGAACCAAAGGAAGATGAAAATCCTTCCATTGAGTAGTCCATCCGAGAAACATCGTCTACCGAGCAACTTCCACCTAAGATTTCTCAGTATCCACTTACCTGGGTTGAGGAGGCAAACAAAGACCTACATCCCAAATATGACCTCTTTTTTGAAATAACACTTCATAATGAATCCAAATCAACTAGATCTCATCTCTGTGGCTCTGTTTCAAAACATCATTCTGTCCTCATCCACCTGATCGAGACAATGCTCCCTTAATCTATTTTGAGGCATCTCTTGCCAACTCAACTTGACCTTTCTTTTGGAATAGAGCACCCCTTGATTGGCCAGAATGTCTGCCAATTTATTTGTTGTCCTTCACACATGAGTAAAACTCATGGTACGTAAGCATAGGAGGTGAAACTGAATCCTTTGAAAGACCTAAAGCAACCTCCAATGCTTTGAGACATTTTCCGGCTCCATGCCACAGTAGATTCTCTTGACCAAGTTAATGATGAAATAAGAATCATATTCAATTATTATATTCTGGAGATTATCCTACTTCAGAAATTCTAAACATTGCTCAAGTGCCATTAATTCCACAATATTGTTAGTATCTCTTCCTAAATGGCAATGTGAAATAAAAATGATGTAGCCATTTTCATCCCTTAACACCCCTCCAAAACCAGCAATACCCGGGTTGTCTTTTGAGGCCCCATCATTGTTGTATTTCAAAAAACCTTGATGGGGAGGATGCCATTAATGTTGCTTATTGTCTAGTTTCATTACCTTCCTATCCATGCCCTGTGGTATAATCCCCTACATACCCAATTGAAGAAGTATTTGCATTTCAGCTTCTGAAGGTGGATTCTTTGGGGAAGTTCACACTAAAGTACGTAATGTCTCCTTAAGCTATCTTAATATCTACTCAACAATGTGTTGGGAGGAACTTTTTTCATTTTTGAAGATTATGTTGTTCCTTTCTTTCTAAACATTCCATATTATGAAGCTTGGTGTTAAAGCCCAAGGTGTGCGAAGAAATTCATAATCAGAGAAGTTTCGTCTCCAATTATTTAGGTTATTGATAATAATTCCTTTGTCCCTGTCTGTCTATTCGAAAATTGTGGCAAAAGTATCCCAGAACCTGGAGGTGAAAATGCAATTATTGAGAAGGTGCTCCATTGTTTCCTCTTGGGCTTCACAGAGCTGGCATCTAGAGCATCCCAAAACACCCCTCTTCCCAATGTCTTCCGAAGTCAGAATTTTCTTATGATGTACCAGCCACATGAAGACTTTGATTTTCAACCATCCTTAATGCCTCCATAGGTTCTACCAAACCTTGTCTAGCACATTAGAGTCCAGCTCAAGGATTATGCACTTTGCCTCCTTAGGATTGAAGGTATCTTCATTATTGTTGCCCCATCTAAGTTTGTCACGCCCCTCTGAAACTAAAATTTTCCTTTGGTCCAACATTGTCAGAAGTGCCTCAACTTTACTTTCAAGGGGCTATCATCCATGTAGTCTATATTCGTCTAGGTTATCCATTTTCCTTCACTATTAGTTTGATACCAAAAATATTTTACCCTAAGTAACCCTTTGGTATTAGTTTCTTTCTTGAGGTCCAGAAAGTCCTCTCTTAATAGTGTAGGTCCTTGTTGCCATTTATCCTCCCAAAACAAAGCGAGATCACCCTCTCTGATTCCCCATAAGCTATTTTCTTGTACTAAGCCTCTATTTTCCTAGGCCTTATTCCAAATGTAGCAAAATTTTATGATGCGAGTCATCCTTATGTGATCATTATCTTTCCAAGTGTTGGCATATTTTTCTTTCCAAATACTAGCCCACAAAGCCTTTGGATCTTTTTGTCCAACGCCACCATAACGTTTCCCCTAAAACTTTGCTTAGTACTTCTAGATCATCCAATCCAAGACCCCCATGGTTTTTAGGTTTGCAAATCTTATCCCAAGCTACCAAGGCCCATTTCTTTCTCTCCTCCCCCTTACCCCAAACAAAGTCTCCTTGAATGGTTCTAAATTGCTTCAAAACTCCTTTTCGAGCTGGAAGGGCTGAAAGCATGAAGATGGGGTTTTATGCAAAATTTAAATATATAATATTCCATTTCCTAATTTTATCTTGCATCTTATTAATCACCGGCTCCTATATTCTCTTGTGCAAAGGTTTATCAGATATAGGAACTCCCAAGTATTTGGAAGGAAGGACATCCATTTGAAAGCCCAGAATTCTAGAGATATTTCTCTGAATAGCAATATTAGTATTGAAGAAAAAAATCTTAGATATGGAGAGATTTACTTCCATACCTGTAGCCATGGAAAGGTCACACGGGAATTTTTTATAAGCTAATGCTTCTTTAATTGTGGGGATTCCCTGCAACTTAGTATCATCAACAAATTGTTGATGTGTCAAAGCCTGTCCAATCTCAGAAAGTTGGAGACCCTTGATGTTACCAACTTCTTTCACATGCTTGATAGACCAACCAAGTCCTTCCATCATGAGGATAAAGAGAAAGGGAGAGAGAGGATCTCCCTGCCTAAGGCCTCTTAAAGGAGTAAAAATCTTGGAAGGAGAACCATTAACCAGAACTGAAAAGCTAGAAGAAGTTACTAGAGCCATAACCCATTTTACCCAATTATGATCAAATCCAAAGGCTAGAAGGACCTTCCTGATATAGGTTCAATTCAACTTATCGTAAGCTTTGGCTAGGTCCAATTGCATAATCATTCAAGCCTTCCTATTGCTTAAGAATGAATGCACCACCTCATGGACTTGAATGATGTTATTGAGAATTTGTCTACCCTCCACATAACTTGATTGCTCCATAGAAACTAGATTAAGAAGAAGGGGTTTGAGTCTATTGGCAACAACTTTGGATATTATCTTGTACACCACATTGCACAAATCTATGGGTCTAAACCTGTCTAGAGTTTGAGCATTGTCCTGTTTGGGGATCAAGGAGATGAAGGAAGTATTGAGCACAGTCAAAATGGTTCTATTCATGAAGGAATCCTCCACTACATTCAGAATATCTTGTTTAACAATGTTCCAGCAAACTTTAAAGAAATCCACATTAAAACCATCAGGGCCTGGCACTTTACCATTCTGTATTTCTTTGATGACCTAATTAACCTCCTCTTCAGTCACTAGCCTATTAAGATTGAAATTATCCTCTCTTATTACTAGCCTAGGTACATGCCTTGTTATGTCCCCGATAAAATGATCTCTGCCTAAAATGATTTCCATTTCTATACCTCAAAAGTGATGAACTAACACTCTTTCTATATCTTCATGAGAATTAACTAGATGACCTCCCTCGTCCTTCATCGAAGAGATCCTATTATGAGATCTATTTGCCATGGTGGATCTGTGGAAAAATCTAGTGTTTCGCTCCCCTTATTTTAGCCATTGAACTCTAGATTTTTGTCTCCAAAATATTTCTTCTTCTTTACATAAGCTCTCCCAGTCTTGATGATGTTTGGTGACTTGATCTTTTCTGATTCTATCAGATCCATCCATGATAAGGTCTTGATTGAGTTCCTACATTTTGCCTTCAACAACTTTTTTCGCTTCAAAAATATTGCCAAATTCATTCCTGTTCCAGTGTCTGAGTCTGAGCTTGATGTGATTTAGTCTTTTGTGTAGCAGAAGCATTCTTGTACCCTGAATATGCAAATCTTATGTCCACCATTTTGCAATGTTACTGATGAAATCTAGAAAAAACAACTATTCTTGGGGGTACCAATGCCCTGAACCTCAATTTGTACAAGCCAATGGTCCGAGCCTCCAAAGGGGAGAATTCTCACTATCATTTCCTTATCGGTGACCATAAGTGCCTCTGAGATTATGAATCTATCTAACTTTGAGGCTACTTGAGGCTCTCCTCCTCTTTTATTGTTCCATGTAAAGATGCCATTACTCATGTCAGTGTCAACTAGCTTCATATTATCTATAAAATTTTAAAATTCTATAGAGTCTTTGCTTAAAGTTCCAGTTCCCCCTTTTTTCTCCGAAAGTGATTTGATCATGTTGAAGTCTCCACCCATGATCCATGGTACTCCTCCATGTCTATCTCTTAGTTCCACAAGAGAATTTAGAAACCTGAGTTTATCATTGAGTCTTTGTGGTCCATAAACATTTGTGACCAGATAAGTCTCCTTATCTCCCACAGGTTGAATAACCACTAATAAATAATTCCTAGATGCCTGAGCATCTATTGTGCCAACCTTTTGGGGGTTCCAAAGAGTGAGTATGCCTCCTGTTTATTATTTGCTTTGATGTCTAGAAGCTCAAATTTATTGAGCCATTTTCTGTGAATTTCTTTTATTTTTTGAATGGAACATTTAGTTTCCTAGATAGAGTTCATATCCGAAGCTTCTTGTTTCATTCGATTGCTAATTATTCTTTGTTTTCTTTTACTACCTAGACCTCTGATATTCCAAGATGTGAACATCATTATGAAAGATTTGTAAAGGAGTAGCTGGTTAGGTCTTTCATCTTACTTGAATCTATCATTAGCTTTCCACATTCCATCAATAACGCATTCTACTTTTTTCTACCTCTTTTCTTTCCTAAGTTTCGAGGAGATAATCTTGCTGTGGTTTTCATAGTTTTCACACCTTCGTTGCCCTGCCTTTCAATGTTTCTTTGCCTTTCTAGCCCTTTAGCCTGAGTTTTGCATAGGAACAACTGTTGTACAATGTTGAAATCTTCTTGAGGTAGTGAGTCTACCCCTCCTATGCTCCCCTGTTTCAAGAAGCCTTCCATATCTAGGTGTTCTCTATCAAGAATCTCCTGCAGTTCATGATCCTCCATTTCCATCTTACTCTGGGTCATTTCTTGGTCCATTTCCAGTACTCCATCACTCAGCATAGTCTCCCTATGTTTATTAATATCCTGTATTTGTTCACTATCTTCTTCTTTCTCCTTCTCCCCTGGGCTTCCTTCCATTACTTGATCTACCTTTGTTGTTTCTTCCTCTTCTTCGAGTACTAAGAACCTGTTCAAACTGGCTTGTTGCCCTTCTATTTGATGTTGCTTTGGCCCCCTTTTGCCCACTTTTCCTCTATATCCCACTTTGTGAAATTTTTTAGTGTCTTTCACTGTGGTAGCTTTACTTTTGTTCTCTATTTTACTAAGAAGGCAGTCTCTAAATAGGTTCCCATGCTCATGGTACCTGCAACATCTCAAAGGAATATGTTCATAATCTACTGTTTGCACCCATTTTTCATCAAAAACTTCCAAGATGACCTCATCTGGTAGAGCTCCAAAGAGATCCATCTCTACACATATTCATGCGAAGGAAGTATATTTTCCCCTTTTAGTGGCCTTAGAAGCTTTGAAAAAACACCCTAATTTGTTTCCTATGGTAGATAATAATTCTGTTTGTTAGTAATGAAGAGATAGTGAGTAAAGTCTTACCTAGACTGGGACCGAAGTGAAAGTCTCTCTCTCCGGGACAAAATTCATCATCCACAACCGCATGTAGAGGCTTGCAGCTGCATAGAAGTAGGGTCATGCTTCAAACACCCTCTCTTCGTCCTCAATATTTGTAAATACCACAATGAAGAAACCCTTTGACCCAAGATGTAGGTCTATGCTTCCTTTTCGTTTCGAGTGGTATTTAATCAATGCTTGTAGTGCCTTTTCAGTGAGCCATGATCCCATGAATTTACAAATGATGACATAGGTCGGCATGTCATCCCTGTGCATTACTTTCTATGCGTAACCTTGTTTTTTTCTTAATCATTTATACAATTTTATTAACAATTTATAAAAGGAGTTGTCTATAATGCGACTTTTTGGAGATTCCGGTGACGGAATCCGACGGAAGAAATGAGGTTAAATCTCGATTTTCAGCAGTTAAAATGGGTTTTTAACTGCATATTTGGATTCAACACCCTGAAAAACCCCTGGGAGCCATTGATTGTGCAGAAACTAGCTATTAAACTTGATATTCCAATGAATTGCTGCCGGATTTTGACCGGGAAAATCCGCCAGAAAGGCTTTCAAAAAGTCGCGTTATAGACTACTGCTTTATAAAAACAACCTCCTCCACTTCTTTCACGGATGGATGCACACAGTGAAAAAGAATGATCAACAGCATTAACAATAATGATGATAAAAACGAAAGGTACAGGCCTTCAATAATTGATAAGTTTTGAGTGCAAAGGAGGTGGTCAACATATATGTCTTTTCGTAAAAGCAAGACACGTTTGAAACTAAGCATAAAAGAGTCGTTTCTAATTTCAACCGTTGAAGGTTGAAGGCATGGCGGTAACACTGCTTAGCATATAATATATGATTGATTGTTTCACGCTTTCACCATCATATTAGTGATTGATTAATTTAGGCTTTCGCCATCTTGCGTTAAAAACAAAACAGGTTGTGTAACGATAAAATCTGAACTCAATAATGGAGAGGGCAGAAAGGGAAGAGTTTTAGGTGGTCAAAGTTACTCACGATTATATCGGGTGTAGTCTAGGCTACACCAGTTTTCAGTTGACTGGGTTTTTTAGTATGTCTTTTCCCATGGCACAGGGCACAATCAAACTCATAAAGTTTGATCCTAAGTGCCTTTGTTAACAATGTCCATCCTCCACTGATTGCACTGAAAAAATTTGACAAAAAAATATTATCTTATATGTATATATAATTTTTAAATAATTTGAAAAATTAAAATCAAATAATAAATAATATATTACAAAATAATTCAATTAGTTATTTATTTATTATTATTTCTTACAAATAGAATGAAGATATAATAATCAATCATTAATTTACTATCTTATATTTATTATTTACCAAAATCAAAATTCATATATACAATTTTTGTTTA
>APFE031495053.1:30606-50902 GCA_000404065.3 Pinus taeda
AAGATTAAATTTTCAAAAAAAAATTTACTAATATTATTTGAATCAGGTTTAAATTTAACACTTATTGTTTAAATTTAGCACCATCAAAAACATGTAAAGCACCCAAAACATTGAAATTTAATAAATGTAACTTAGATCCACACCCATCTTTAAATCTTGCCAAAAATTTACATGATTTTCAAGAAAAAAAAATCAAATTACGGCAACTTAAAATGTTGAGGGATGGTACAGATGGATTGATAAGATAGATACCAGAAAGACGTGTCCACCTTATCACACATTATTACCGAAGTGCAACATATTCACGGGAACTTCATTGTCTTGTCATTCCACCACCAACTCTAACGTTCACCTTCGGTGACCAAGATAAACTTAAATCTTATAGTCAGATAAAACGTTAAGATTGTGTAACCACGATCAAGTTAAATGGACGCACGTATACTCAAATAAAGTTCCATGCGTCAATTCGTGACTCGTCATGTTTGTGTGAAGCTATGAACTAATATTAAATAGGATCATGATTTATGTCCGGATGGACATGTGGGCCACGGCAGCTGCAGAAATGTTCCATTCCGTGTTGTGGAGAAGCGGTTGGACGAGAAAAAAATATTAAGCATTTGAATAATACCACAAAATTAAATTATATATAACATATGTTCATATATATTTATATAATTAATGAAAAGGAATATAATAACTAATATTTTTGGAAAAATGATTTGTATAATAATGAATAAATATTATATTATTTCTTATATTTAGTTATTATTATTGTTAAAGAGCATATTTTAAACTCGTATTCAATTTTTTGTTTTTGTTGCCCTCTATCTGTAGTATCCCATTTGATTTCATATTTTTCCATGCCCACTTACTGTGTATTTATCTAGTTTCATTTCTTGTAAATTATGGTACCTTTATAAAGAAATGATTAGTACAAAATTGCAAAGGCATAAATCCATAAAATACATTAAAATACTTATTTTTATTTTATAAATTAAATGATTAGTACAAAATTCCAAAAGGCATAAATCCATAAAATACATTAAAATACTTATTTCATTGTATATGTTATTGTAATATTTTTGAAAAGTAAATATTAAATTTAATTTTATTGTAGTAACTTGGAAGATCATGAGATGAATGGAAGTCCTAGTGGTAACTTGAAATATTTAAAGTTTATTTTTAACTTAGAAACAATAAGTTGGTTATGGTAGCATTGGAAACTACTCAGTAAAGAATTTAAGTCTTATTTACCAGAGAAATGGACGACAGTTACTCCCGTCTTTAAAGATAAATCATCTCAATTGGGAAGAGAATCCAAAAAAGATAAAAAAAAAAAGACGTTGTCTTCAGATATTCTTAAGTTAGTGGGGTAGCCAGCGTAACCCTTCAGATAGACCTGTGACTCTATGAGTTCCTGAGTTGGACTGGTGAAATCTTGATGCATTTGGAGAGACACGATAACGTCTCTATCACCTACTGCTCTGGTAGTAAGAACTGGCATGGAGGGAAAGGACTTGTAAATGTTCCCATTCTCACTGGTCGCACGAGTGAACTTTGTCCTTTGTAATTTACGTGGTAGCCTACGCTCGTAAGTATTCTGAATGATTACCTTCCAAAAATAAATAAATAAACATTGTAATTATATTTTTTAACAAAAATTTGTAATAGATTTTTTTATAAACCCTTAAGTATTCTGAATGATTACTTTGAAAAAGAAATTACTGTAATTATATTTCTTAAACAAATTTTGTAACAGAATCTTTTATAAACCATGTGCTCGATACAACAATGGTTTATTACGAAAGAATGAGAAACCCTTATGTTTAATGATTGATGTTTGATTTAATGGTTATGGAAATATTAAATGCATTCGAAGAAAATTTACTAGTGGTATACAGTGGAACTATAGAACTAATGTAATTTTGTTTGAAAATTTTTGTTTTAAAAGTAGTGTGTATAGTTAATATTGTAACAAGTCGATTTTGGCTAAAGGAAAATATTTGATTAGGAGAATAGTTCCTTATGTTTAATGATTGATGTTTGATTTAATGGTTATGGAAATATTAAATGCATTCGAAGAAAATTTACTATAGTGGTATACAGTGGAACTATAGAACTAATGTAATTTTGTTTGAAAATTTTTGTTTTATAAGTAGTGTGTATAGTTAATATTGTAACAAGTCGATTTTGGCTAACGGAAAATATTTGATTAGGAGAATAGTTTTTGTTTCTAGATAATATTTAATGTTGGAAATTAGTTCACTACTAAGAGGGGTGAATTGGTAGTGTGAGGACTTATAAACTTTTTTTCCTATTATTTAATCTTTAAACATGCATAAACTGAAACACATAATTAGACATTAGTGCATCAAACATAAATTAGAAGCCATGAAATAAATTACACAATGGACACATATTTCTGGTGGAAAATTCTCTCTAAGGAGAAAAACCTCACGTTGTTGGTTCGTTGCTTAAATGATATTATGTCAATAAAATTATTTACATAGAGATATACATGGCTACTATCAAATGGAGACTCTTTCTCATGCAGATATACGGACTACCATCGGCTAAAGGACACCACTAGCAATGATCCTCACCTAGTTACTCTTGAACTTACAATCGAGTCTATACACTCCAATCTGCTGGAAGCTATCACGACCAACGAGCATCACCCAGTTTCTGTCATACTATCCAACCACCATTGGATTGGGAAATTTTCTCACTTATATTCATTTCATATTATTCCTCCAACTCTTTTGCTTGATATGGTTCTTGTTTCATATATTTTCAAACTGCAACTGAGAAGTGTTCAACATGAGCACTACAACAACATAACATCAAAGCATACAATAAAAAATAAATCTCCAACCACCAAATACTCTACAAGTAGCAACATAATCTGACCAAAATTACTCCAATCAACACATCATCTTCTCACTCACTACAAAAAATGGATCACTGAAACATACTTTAGAAAACTGCTCCAACACCTGCAAACAACTTTAGAAACTCTACACTATGATCGTCACACAACTTGCACACTCTTCTCCACACACACTCTCAATCAATACATCACTCATCTAACCAAACTATCAGTGAGATTATTCCAATACATGGATGAACTCAAGTGCTCAACTCAATAATGACAAAAAACTACTTAGTTTCACAACAATGTTCATATTCTTGATTTGATCCTGATTCAGCTCATTGATTCTATCAAGCCACTATCTTCACTTCATGAGATATATTCTTCACTTCAACCATCTTCTATAAGTTAGTTAACCTTTTCCTAACTTTACATGGAAAAACACACAAAGACAAGCCAGAAAAATGATTAATTAATTGAGCAGCGTGAGGAATGCAGAGAAAGCCCACTACTAGAATGTATACACTACTCCTATGAGGCAAACATGCATATGTACAATGTTATTATGAAATAAAATAGCATATGCCCTCTAAAATCTCAGTTTCCATATTTCTTAACCCACCACATGGAACACAGTTTCAGGAGGGTGCGCGGGACACCATGAAAAACCTCAAAAGCCTATGTAGCAAGTATGAAACTAATGATATCGGGGAAAAACATTTGCAGCAAGTCAACGACATACAAGACCTAATCTACCAACCTCATCACCAATACCAACTCCTCTAGCTCCTCAAATAAAAATCTCAACCTGTCCAAACACATCCAACACCCGTAGCAGCATCTCTAACTCCTATAACAACATATGCAACTCATGCATTAGCAACATCAAATCATACAACGACCTACAACAATGATAGAGACACATGCAACACAAGTAGTGATGCAGGGTTACCCCAGCTTATACCAAAAATATGCATAAAAATGCATAAATACATCTGTCCGAAGTATTTAACTCTCAAAGTAGTGAAATCTTCTTCCTCAAATGGTTAAGGGCCTATTCATCAGTTCCTTTGTATCAAAACTCAATCACCCATCTTAAACCTCTTATTAGGACTATTTATCTCCTCATTACCTTCATTATCCCTTTTATTAAAGTCTTCCATTAATTCTTCCTTATCAGGACTTTAAAACCCTTCGTAACCTTTATACAACCCTTTAGGCCACATATATCTAACCTTTCCCTTTTATACATTGGTTACATATGTTTTAATGTATAAAACGCTCTTTTCCTTTATAAACCAATTATAAAGGAAACCCCACAAAAAATACCCTTTTCTAGCTCGGTATCGTCTCTGCATAGATCTCGAGGTTACCTTTATCGCAATTAGGTATCAGCCTTCTGCGAGTATTTAACACATATCCTTCAACTGCGCCGATATGCGATTATATTACTTCCCAGAATACACTATCGACGCTTATTCTTTACTATCCCATTTACAAACGAAGCGTACCCAAAACAAAGGAAAACACCACCAGAACACCAAGCCTGAAACTCAAAAGCATTACACCCACAACTACAATTATCGTCGAGTCTGCCTCCTTCGAGCCTTTCTGCTATAACTTCTGATATCCACCTCCTCTGATATGTGATTGAACTATCAAGTTCAAGCTTTATAAAACCATGCTCATAACTTCACCGGGTCCACTTATCGGCACTTTGGATTATCACAAGTCGCTTTTCCTTCACTCTCCTCTAATCAAACAACTTCTATATTAATCTTCCACCGTTGATCTATACATAGTAGATCTGATGGTTCACCTTGACTTCGAATAGACCATGAGCATGGAGGTTAACTGCCCGATAAAGCGGTTTTCCTAGATAGCCCCGCTAGTACATGTCACGTTATTATTGGAATCAAAGGAATAACCTTCAATACTGTTTACCACTTCTTTGCCGCCCGAAATACCACTTAAGGTTATAAAGTCACCATTTCACCAGTTATCTCCTGCACTCTACTCTTATGTGAAGGCTGTTGATCTTTGAGATCTAACGGTTCATATGCACTAATACTTTACCTCTCCTCTCTTCTTTTTACTTAGAATTTATGCTATTCCTTCAATGTTTCTCTATGATTTTGGATTTCTTCAAGGTTTTACCTTCCGCCTCCATTGTTAACTTCTCTGAGCTTAACTCCTCAACGAATTCTCACTTTGCTCCTTCTCTCTAGAGCTACACTCTGTCTCTTCACCTAGATTAAAATATCCCTTTATGATTCCTCTGAATCATTTTTCTCCTCTGTGTGACCTTCATAACTCTGCCTAGAACGCTATTACAAAACCTACGAATTCATGAGTTATTCATCCATGAAATAATCGTTTCACGCATACTGACACAGTCAGGAATAAACCTCTGTGTATATATATATATATATAGTATATATATTAATATTATATATATATATATATGAAAAATGATTACATTCAAGACTTCTCTGTCTCACATAGGCCTATTCTTCAATGTTGTGGCCTCTCTTGAGCTCTTCCCATAGGCTTATATTTATGACAGTGACTTATGTTCAACTAATCCTAGTTCAACCCCTAAATCATTTGAACTAACCACCTAAATCCTCTATCTACTTCTACTTCAATTAATTCCTAAAAGCTCTCTCTCATTCCTCGAATCCTGAAACTATTTTAAGAGTCCTAATTGACCTCTATTTCTTGTCATTTATTCACCATTCATGTTATTCTTTAATTCGAGAGGAATTGAACTTTCTAAAAATACATGACCCCTATGTCTACTTAATTATAATTATTTTCCCTTGGGTTGAATGCTCCTACACCAAACTCCGAAAGTAGAAAATATTCATGATCTCCTTATCATGTGTCTTCTGATGTTTGTCTTCTTGGATCCAACACTTTGTGTTGTAATTTCCTAATGTCTTATTCCTTTGTTGCTACTGCATTGCTGTCTTCTACTCCATCTTCTTCTTCTTGTCAATGAAGTTCAAGTTCTGATTGATATTTCTTCCCGTTGCTACCATTTTCCTCCATTTAGAGTGCTTCATCATTAGTTGCCACATTTCTTCAATCTCTGTCGCTAGTACATCCTTCGATGGGTCCATGTTCTGTTTCTTACTTCTACCTCTTTCTCTTTGTTTCAGGTTGCTATTGTTGTCCACTAATTCTTCAACTTACTATTGGTTAATTTCAGTTTGTAGTTGCCGTTTCCTTACCTGTTCTTCTACTCTTGCTCTTGTTCAACCTTTTGCTTTGCTTGCCATGATGTCTGCCTCCCTATCATCCTTACTCTCTTTCATGATTATCTCTTCTTGTATTGAATCATGACTATCCAACATTCACTCTAGGAATTGAGCATCTCTATTCCGTGGATTGAATTCTTCCACATAATCTTCTTCTCTCATTTTTATTTGACTGTTCATCTATGCCAAATCTTCTCCAGCATTTGCAATAAAACCTAGAATCATAAAACACGTGTTAAAATAAAAAACACAAGGTATCTTCCTTTGGCAACAATTCAGTTTGCTGCTCTGTTTCCTTCTCCTTTGTCAACACATTAGTATGTTGATTTGAATTCTCAAAAGAATTCATGAGATTGTCCACTAGTCTCTCTTCCACACCATCTGCTCTAATGATGTCTTCATTCTCTTGTTAACTATAGTAAACTTCTTCTTCTGCAATTACACTATCATACTCGAAATTTTCCAGCAAATATTCTAGCAATGCAATTTCTTGGTGACACTTCGCAAGTATTTCATCATCACTTATGTTTCCTACATTTATACACAAATTATTAGTTTGGAAATCATAAGGTTCAACAGTCTCAATTGTTACTTCACATATCATCTCTTCAGACTGAACTTCATCTCCTTCTTAAACAAGAACTTGTTCCTGCGTTGTCACATCTTCACACATCCATGCATTGTTAAGTTCCTTTTGTTGCGATAAGTCATTGCTTCTCTCATTTAACAGACATTCTCCATCCTCCTTTACTTTAGAGTTTTTATCTTCTGAAATATACTTCTCCATACTTCTGACATCTTCAAAAGATTGCTCACCCTCTGCAAAACAATCCTTTGTTAGTGTTCCTTCTCCCAAGGTTAAATCATTTGCGTAGGTTTCTTCCTTCTTAACATCTTTTAGTAGATGTCCTTCTTTCTTACTGACTATCTTAACAATTTCCATGGCTATTTCCACTGTGCCTATCATCATAGTGAACTGATGATCCTTTACTATGTTTTCAGCTAACATAGTCTCCTCTTCAAGTTTGTTTTTAATCTCTTGTTGTTTACCTTTTCCAAGAGCTATTCTTCTCTCACCATCTTCATTAATATTCTCCTTCATTTGTTCTACATCCATAGACAAACTATCAGTCTTAAAAAAATAAGACCATGCGGTCCCACTTGATGTTTCAGCAATCATATCTCCTTGTTGTTTTAAATCCTTCATATGATTCAAAAATTATTCGATGGTCTTCTCTTTAATCTCCTCAAGCCCTTCACTTGGTTGCTTGATATCTTCCCCCAATTGTATATGAGATCTATCTATCTCATCCTCTCCTAGAACATAATTTAGATTCTTCTTGTCTTCTTTCTCCTTTATGACAATTTCAAGAAATTGTCTTCTTTACATGTTTCACCCACAAACGTACACAAATTGTCATATTTAAAACCATGTGACCCTTTGGCCTCACTTGAAACTTCAGTCCTCAAGTCTTCATCTTAACTTTCACGTAGAATTTCTCCCTGTTTTGGTTCACAAATGGAATCTTCCATTTCTAACTCAACTTCTTTGAGTTTTTCCCTCAACCACTTTACTTGCTTTTGATGTAGCCTTCTCTGCATCTCATGTCACTCCACTAGCTTCTTCCTCAAGATCCAACCTAGTCTCTGGCTTTCCTCAAGTATCCTACTTAATGCATCAAGTTGTTCTTTTAACTCTACAATCTCTTTGTTAATTCCCTCTTGACTCATCCTCTTTCGATTTGCCTTGCCATCCTCCTTCTTCATATTTCTTTTATTGTGGCTTCTCTCTAAACCTTTGATATGACTATCTGTAGTCATCTTCTTCTCCTCTTTCTTCATGAGCTTCTCACTCATCTACAACAAGCCTCTGCAAAAGCTAGTCCTCTTCACTCCAATCTTATCTCACTAAACTCTCCTCACTTAGTCTTTTGGTAAGCATGGGTCCTCTATCTCGAACCTCCTCTTGAGCAACACCTTTGCTCCTTCTAGGCTTATGCAATCTCTCATTCTCTCTTGAAAACACTTCAGCTATCCTCTCTATCCAATCTCTTGCTGGATTCTTTAAGTTCACTGCCACTTCTCTATTAGAGTGTTTTCCTTACTATATCTTCAAGAACACATCTGGTTCTCCTCTCACAACTTCTCTTGCTATCACTTGTGGATTAGTATAAAAATACACATTCTTAATTTAAAGTAGAACATATTACCTCACTTTCAATATCTCAACATGATCTTGTTTCACCATTCCACCTATACTTTGAATGGATTGTCCTTTCTTTCTTGCATCTGCAAGTTCTGCTACACATCACCTCTCCATGACTTCTTCTGACATATTAGAATCTGATCCTTCCTCTTGCCTGCATAAACACCTTAACACATAACTCTACTTTTAATTCTTTCACATATAATTTCTTTGTTATGTTTAACCCTAACGATTTTAATTACAATTCTCCTCTGATTACAAATTTTCTCTGATACCACTATGTCACAGGGTTACCCTCACTTATACCCACAGTATGCATAAAAATGCATAAAGACATTTGTCCCAGGTATTTAACTCTCAAAGGAGTCAAATATTCTTTCTCAAATGGTTAAGTTCCTATTCATCAGTTCCTTTGTATCAGAACTCAATCACCCCACTTAAACCTCCTATTAGGACTATTTATCTCCTCATAACTATCATTATCCCTTTTATTAAAGCCTTCCATTAATTCTTCCTTATCAGGACATTAAAACCCTTTGTAACCTTTACACAACCCTTTAGGCTACATATACATAACCTTTCCCCTTAATACGTTGTTACATATGTTTTAATGTATAAAACACTCTTTTCCTTTATAAACCAATCATAAAGGAAAACCCCACAAAACATACCTTTTCTCGGCTTGATACGGTCTGTGCAGAGATCCTAAGCTTACCTTTATCGCAATCAGGTATCGGTTTTCTGCAGGTCCATAACACATATCCTTCTTCTGCACCAATACTGGATTATATTACTTCACACAATAACTATCGGCGCTTAATTCTTTACTATCCCATTTACAAAGGAAACATACTCAAAACAAAGAAAAACACCACTGGAACACAAAGGCCGAAACTCAAAAACATTACACTCACGACTAAAATTATCATCGAGTCTACCTCCTTTGAGCCTTTCCATTATAACTTTTGGTCTCTGCCTTCTCCGATATGTGATTGAACTGTCAGACTTCAAAGTTTATAACACCATGCTCATAACTTCATCAGGTCCACTTATTGGCACTTCATATTATTGCAAATCGCTTTTGCTTCACTCTTCTCTAATCAAACGACTTCTATATTAATCTTCCACCGTTTATATATACATAGTATATTTGATGGTTCACCCCAACTTAGGATAGACCACGAGGATGGGGTTAGCAGCCTAATAAAGCATTTTTCCCACACACCCCCGATGCTTCGTGTCATGTTATTAATGGAATCAGAGGACTAACATTCAAAACCATTTACCACTTCTTTGCTACTCGAAATACCACGTAAGGTTACAAAGTTGCCTTTTCACCAGTTATCTCCCATGCTCTCCTCTTATGGAAAGACCATTGGTCTTTGAGATCTAATAGTTCATATGCACTGATACTTTTACTTCTCTGCTCTTCTTTTTACTTATAATTTACACTATTTCTTCAACATTTCTCCGTGATTTCAGATTTCTTTAAGGTTTTACATTTCACCTCCGTTTCTCAACTTCTTTGAGCTTAACTCTTCAGCGAATTCTCACTTTTCTCCTTCTCTCCAGAGCTACACTCTGTGTCTTCACTTGGATTCACATATCCCTTTATGATTCCTCTTGATCATTTTACTCCTCTACGTGACCTTCAGAACTCTACCTACAACCCTATTACAAAACCTACGAATTCATGAGTAATTCATCCATTAAATACGCGTTTCATGCATATTGACTATATGAGCAAATGATTACATTTGAGACTTCTCTATCTCGTACAGGCCTATTCTTCATTATTGTGGCCTCTTTTGAGCTCTGCCCATAGGCTTACATTTATGCTAGTGCGTTATGTTCAACTAATTCCGGTTCAACTCCTAAATCCTCTAAACTGACACCTAAATCCTCTATCCACTTCTACTTCAATTAATTCCTAAAAGCTCTCTCTCATCCCTCGAATCTTGAAACTATTTTAATATTCCTAATTGACCTCTATCTCTTGTCATTTATTCACCACTCACATTCTCCTTTAATTCGAGAGCATTTACTACTTCCTCTCACTATCTAATTAATTTCTTTTTTATACACTCAAAAGCCTAATATTACATCAATTTCTCACTTAGGAATCCAACTTCCTAAAAATAAATGACCCACTATGTCTACTTAATTATAATGTTTTTCTCTTGGGTTGAATGCTCCTACATCAAGCAACCACAACTCAACACAAATAGAAACATATCCAATGTCTCCAAGACACGTAGAGACATATGAATCATTCATACCAGTAGTCCAACCTACTACAGTAGTAGCATTTCAAACCAACACGACATGTCAATCCTCAATCAAACATCACATGTAGACTCCATTTCTAAATCAATGCCACTTTGTCTAGTCATAAGTATGTTGACATTAATGCCAACTAACAATACCATCATGTCAAATACACATCATCACACATTCATATGACAAGCAACACCACGACCATGACCCTATTAACATCAATGCTAGCATTACAATTCCAACAAAATCCCGCTTTGGAATCGATCTCAACCTCAATGTGATATCCAATAACTAAGGTTGATCTCCAAAACATTGTCCAAGATTGAATCTGCAACTCTGAAATTGATCTCTATCCATATCCATCCAAATTTTCTCCCACTTTGACATCAACGGAAAAGGGCCATACTAACACTCAATAAAAATACCAATAATGTCAGATGAGAGTAGGAATCCCCCTATCATACTGAATACCATACAGATGCAAACCAAGAAGGTGTCTCCTATAAGTTAAGCATGTAAAACAAGGAAATCAGCTGTTAGCATATCTCTACCTAATGTGATGCAATCTCTAGAAACTGAGCATGCTTCCCCTAACCATGTAATGGAGTTGCAATCATACACTCTTCATGCTGCAATAAGACTCCTTGATAAGTGAAAAATACTACTCGTCATAACCTTGAATCCAACTGAATTTTAGCAATGATATACAATTAACTACAATACATACAATGGTTCATGGAGGAAATACATATTTGTGATAAATACATAGGATTTCCATATGACTCCTCTACACCTAACACCAACCATGATGCTATGGTTCCAAGTTTACATTATGCACATAATGTAGCGGGCCTAGTTCAAAGATATACAAAATAATACATGACTTGGACTCTCATTGACCCATAGATAGCTAATGATAACAAATACTAGACAATGTGACTCTCTCCATGAGAAATGTGCCTAAAATATGACACAATGATAGTATATGGATTTCACAAATGCACACTATGGTTTTCTCTTCCACACAATCCCAAAACATGAAATAACATGAGTACATGGAGATAATGAGCAACAATATATAATCCATATAGCAGTAGCAATGATAATAAAATCCATGTCATATGTATCAACAAATAACCTCCATGAAAAATGACATAAGATCTCAATGTGTAACAAAAACAATAAGAATGGTATCTAAATCATATACGGCATGGCCACTTCATACTTTGACCATCATGATAGAAGTATATCATAGAGGTAGTAGTAAATACATCATAATCATCACAGAGCCTCCATGAGGCTCAACAATATCAACAAATATATATCCTCATAATGAGGAGTAACAATATCTCCATATATAAGCATCCATATGAAATAGCATGACTCAAATATCCAACATATTATAAGAATTTATATCTCTCTCCATGCAATAGAAACATATAATCCAACCACTAAAACATATTACATCCTACACTATTCATCTAGAAGTGAAAACAATAAGCAATGAGGTACACATACTATACATGAGCCAACTCTAACACATCATCAAATATTGATGGAAGAAAAAAGTAGAATAAGGTATCTCATGACTATGATCTAGCAATGAAATCACTAATAGCATGCAAATTTTTCCATGCAACCATCCTATCTCATCCAACTAGTAGTGTGGCTATAACAGTAAAGATTATCCCGCATCAATACAATGTCAACATTTTGCAAATCCATTAGGAAGCATATATTCTCCTCCTGAATGTGTGATCCTCCATCACACCTTGACCATATGCATAAGACAACCATGTGGCTATCATGCCTCCAATAACATCCCAATAACTCAACATACAACTACTTCAAAAACAATCCGAAATAATATAAGTAATCTAACTGATAAATGAACTGGAAGAAAATAGATCAGAAATAAAAATGAACTCCCCTTGAATATAATATACCTCATGATCATATTGATCATGTGGACGTGAATATGAATATTTGAACTAGATCGAAACTCATTACTATTGGGACTCCTCAGGCTACCAAGACTGCCCCTAATATGATGCTAGTCTCATGCATACAACTATAGTCAAGTAGATATAACATTCAAGAATGGACTGCAGTAGGGATTGATCTCATCTACTCTGAATATGATGCGGAAGATTGCTCTCTTCATCTCCTCTTACTTTTCACTCTTCCCTTCAACACATACACTTTATCTGGGGTCTTGACTCCTCTTGCAATCACTCTCTTTGGTCCTTCTTTCGTGATGATGCAACCTTTGGAGTTGAAAACCACTTCCTTACACCAATCAACCATTTGGCTCACACTCAAGATGTTATTGTTTAGGATTCCAATGAGCCAAACATCTTATGCATTTGTCCACTTCTCACTAAGATTGTCTTTGTCACTTCCCAACATTCTAGTTGATTCACTCCCTTCAAACACAAC
The DNA here is from genome assembly GCA_000404065.3 of Pinus taeda. NCBI lineage: Eukaryota > Viridiplantae > Streptophyta > Pinopsida > Pinales > Pinaceae > Pinus > Pinus taeda. The sequence goes on from APFE031495053.1 coordinate 43,664, forward strand.
ACAACCACTCTTTGTTCTATTGAGAAAATGTTTTTTCTCCTATATCCTAGCATATGGTGGGATCATCTACTATCAGCATAACACATGTCATCCTCATTACACAAATGAAATGCAATGCCACATCTTCCTATCTGGTGCTCCTTCTTCCATGTTTTCCTTGGTTCCATATTCTCCCTTGACTGTTGCTTTTGGATAAATTGTCTCAATGCTCTAAGCATCGTACAATCCTTGGCCATGTGCCCAGAATTATGGCACACATAACACTCTATGTGACCAATATATGTAGCCGAAGGATCTACTTTCTTGCTGCTCATATTAGGCCTCCATCTTCTCACAGTAGATCTGCGATCAATGGCTTTATGCAAAAATTTACTTGTAAAAGAAAGACCATTGAAAGAATTTGTATACCTAAATGTCGGTCTTCGTTTTGGCTAATCATGCTACTGAAGAGATGTATGCATTCTCCTCCTACAAATAGCTTCCACATGCTGAAAATCATGACACATGGAAAACTCAATCTCATTCATAAAGGGGAAAAAGGAGTTTTAATTTCTCCTTAGAAAACTGCTACCTATAACCATAAGGGAAAATGGTCTTCTAGATGTGAAAGATCGTTTTGGTTTTCTACTTTCCTACTGCTGATCTATCCATTTTCTTTCTTATTTCTTGTTTCCATTTTTTATCCCACTCTTTGTTGCCAGCTTCTTTCGTTATGCTCTGTTGTTCTTTCCCACATGCAAACTTGTCTCACCCTTTTCAAACTTACTGCCAAATTTTCTCACTAGTATGGTGCTCTCTTCCTTCTCCAACTGTTGGTGCTTTTCCTCAAGCTCTTTTCTTAATTTGTCAATGACACGTTCAAGAAATTCAACATAATCCTTTCTATATTTTTTCTTGCTGCAATTGAATTCCTCTAATCTTTTCGATTCTACCAATTATTTTGTCAAGGTAGTAATATCTTCCTTGAGAATTTTCTCCTCTTCTTCACAAACTGCAATTTCGTCTCATGCTTCTTGCATACACATGTTAGTCCACCAATCTCACTAGAAAAATCCTTAATAACAACCATGGAATATTCATATTCAACCTTAAGGAGAAAATAACTACGATCATCATTTTCTTCACTAACCAAATCTGAATTATTATCACCACTACTATTAAACATATAACTCAAAAGTAAATCAATGCGGCTTAGACCTTCAGATCTATTGTCCTCTTGTACAGTTGGTTCAAATGGAGTTTTTCTCTTCTTAGATCTCTTCTTCTTATTATTCTCCTTCTTGTTTCTCTTATCAAACTCCTCATCGCCGCTACTGCAACTGGCTCCAAATTATGTATGCAATATGTCCCAAATTTCCTTTGCATATTTCAAATCTCCAACTTTCTCCAAATCTTCATTATGCATATTATCAAGAATAGTTCGCCCTGCTTGAGCATTCAAATTCTTATATATGTAGTAAAATCACCATCACATCTTTCAAAAACCAAACTCCACATGTTAGATCCACAAGAAAATAACTTCCATTCCATAGTTTCTTGCCAAACCTTGAAATTTGTAGTAGTAAGCGCAGGAATTCCGTGAGAGTTCATTCTGATTTTTTTATTTTTGTTTACAAATTTATGTCAAAATATGTAAGATCCGCTCTCCTGCAATCAAGATCCACATTATGATACCAATTATTGGAAACTAGATCACTACTAAGAGGGGGGCTCAATTAGTAACTTGAGCTCTTACAAAAAATTTCTCCAATTATTTAATCCTTAAACATGAATAAAATGAAACACATAATTAGAGGTTAGTGCACCAAACATAAAAATGAAAATATGAAGGCATTCACACAATGGACACTAATATTTCTGGTGGAAAACCCGCTCTAGGGAAAAGAAACTACCCATTGTTGTTACGCTGCTCAAATTCTATTATGTGAAGAAAATTATTTAGATAGAGATATGCATGGCTACTATGAAATGGATATTGTTTCCCATGTGGATCTATGGACTACCATCCGCTAAAGGCCACCATGACCAATGATCCTCACCCAGTTACTCCTGAGCTATCAATCGACTATATAAACTCTCATCTACTAAAAGTTACCACGACCAACGAGCCTCGCCCAGTTTTTGTTGAACTAGCCAACGAACACTGGATTGAGAAATATACTCACTTATATTGATTTTGCTTAGGTCCTTCAACTCTTCTCCTCTATGTGGTTCTCATTTCATACATTTTCATACTGGAACTGAGAACTACAACAACATAGCGTCAAAGCACACAATCAAAAATAAATCTCCAACCTCCAAATACTCCAAAAGAAGCAACACAATCTCCCCAACACTACTCCAATCCACACATCATCTTCTCACTCACTACACAAAACTGATGATTGAAACATACTTCAACAAATTGTTGCAACCCTTGCAAACTTCTTCAAAACATTTGCACAATGATCCTCATACAGGTTGTACACTCTTCTCCTCACACACACTCAATACATCACTCTTCTAACCATACTATTATTGATCCTATTCAAATATATGGATGAACTCAAGTGCTCAAATCAATAATTACAAACAACTACTCGGATACATAACTTTTTTCATATGCTTGATTTGGTTTGGATTCGGCTCCTTGACTCTCTCAAACCATTAACTTCACTTAATGAGATAGATTCTTACGTTAACCATCTTCTAGAAGTTAGTTAATTGTTTATGACCTTTACATGAAAAAACCCAACAAAGATGAGCCCAAAACCCATTAACTAATTGCATAGCGAGAGGAACGTTTGGAAAAGTCACTTCCAAAATATGTACACTCCTTCTGTGAAGGATACCTGTGTATGTACACTATTCCTATGAAGGAAACTAGCATATACTCTCTAAAGTCCCAATTTCCAACTTGTTTAACTCACCACTTGGAACACAGTTTCAGAAGGGTGTAAGGGATACCATTAAAAACCTCTAGAACCTCTATAAGAAGTTTGCAATTGATGATATAAGCCAAGAAAATCTGCAACAAGTTAATGGCATACAAGACCTAATATTCCAACCTCATCACCAACACCAACACCTCTAGCTCCTCAGGCGACAATAACATACTGTCCAAACACCTCCAACACCTGTAGCAGCATCTCTAACTTCTGTAGAAGGATGCCTAACTACAACAACATCAAGTTATACAACTGCTTCCAACACTAATAGAGACACATCCAACACCAGATGCCATAGCTGAACACATATAGCATCATATCCAATGTCTTCAAGACATGTAGAGATATATGAAACATTCATATCATCATTCCAACCTACTCGAGCGAACACAACATGTCAATCCTCAATCCAACATCGCATGTAGACTCCATTTCCAAATCACCTCCACTAGGTCTAGTCATATGTATGTTGACATAAATGCCAATTAACAAGACCATCCAGTTAAACACACATCATTACACATGCATATGACGAGCAATACCATAACCCCGTTGACATCAATGCCAACATTTAAATATTTCGGAAAGGAAATAACATGTCTGAAACAAGGACATGGTATCACTAACCTATGAACGTACTATTAATGAAATAACAACATGATTTATTAGATAGATGAGCTGAAAATTAAAGAACGAACCCTTAAATGCTGGGAAGAAAAATGAACTGTTGGACCAGTAATAATAACATCAAATAGGTACTTGTATTGGTACTACATAATCATTAAAAGACCGACTGAAAAATAATATGAAGGATTGACCAGTCACTATTAAACATTCCTTTTTATTTTTTCCAGCAAAGTTATAAACCATAATTTGAATATCCCACTTTTCCATTCAGAGAACACGAATAAAAAAATAATAAGAGTCTGTCATTCCCAGGTTAAGACTTTAAACGTTAAAGCAGACAATTTCACGAATCTCGTGGCAATACAGCTAGTACAGATAACCACAGTCAGCGCGGGCGTCTGGAGAATTACCGATGAAGAACAAGGGATTAACAAGTAATAGTCCTTGTCAACCATAGTTAAATAAATAGAAAGTTTAGGCATGAGTGTAATATTTTCCAAACGAACAAAGAAGTTTTGTGAATTACATGCAATTAATAACTATCACCAGTAAGAAAACAATAATCTTGGTTACGGCTAATGAACAAACATAAATTATCATATAACAATCAACATCGTAGAAACAAATTTATCATCAAGTATGCGAAAATATTGAAAAATGAGAGAACTATTACTGACTTGTTATGCAACTCTGCATGTAGAATTAATTACCAAGTGCAACAGATGTTAGATTTATTATTTCATAAACTTCAGGGAAGATATAGATGAATAGACACTGCAAATTTTATTGAATTGAGACATAGTAACTTCGGAGGGGAATATATATATATACATACCGAGGGGAGCATTCAATATAGAACAATCATCCAATCCACAAATTCTTAATCATAAGTTTTCGACAGGGGATACAAACCAAGTTCCGATCTCTTAACAAAAAAATAATATCCCACTTTTCAAAAGAAGCGGTATTTTCTATTACGGGAAGAAGTCATATTACGTAATTTTGACAGTAAAAATAGTTTCAATATGAACTCGATAGGAACTAGTGCTTCTATACAAATCCTATCAAAAGATACTCATCAATGTATTAACTAAATTGTAACTTTTCCCTCTAAAGCGGTGGAGGCTATGGAAAACTGTATAATTCTCTAAAAACGCTAGAATAAATAATAATCTAAGCCACAAAAAAAAAATATGAGAACCTGGATAAACGCTGGGCAGTTATTGCATCGCCCTGCTAAATAAATCCTAAGGATGGAGTTATAAGCAGTCATATCCCCAATCCCTAGAAATGAACTCAAGCCATGACAAACCGAGAGGATACAAACCTACCACTTATAGTATAGAAGGAGACTTTAGAGTGAAATTCTATCACTGTAATAATTCAAAAACAACATTGAATGGCCCTCAGCCCTTAGGAACCCTGTACATAAAAACCTAGTTCAACATTAAACTGAAAAATAAAAGTAAAAAAAGAAGACAGTATAAGTACTACTATCTTTCATTGTAAAAATATTTATACATAACTAATATTACAACTAGCTATACTGTGGTGTCAGACCTGGTGTCGAGATATGAAGTTGGAAGCCACCTGTCCATAGTTTTTCCAAGATAGAAGAAGACTCCAACCAGACAACTGGTAAGGGTTTGACCTATGATAGGGAAAGGAACCGAAATTGATTATAATAGTGTTAAAGATAAATAACCAAGTAGATCAGTCAATCAAAGTGTTAACAATTGTACCTCACAATGTGATGATTGAGGCTTATTGGTAAGGCATCCTTGCCGTTGCAAAGAATTTTTCCCTTCGAGAGTGCAGTTTCAAATGAGTTGGAGTAGCGTGGAAGGGAGGGAGGTAGTTACCTTCATAACTCCTCCTCTCAAAATGGTCATTGGATCTAAACCCTAGATCCTATGACTTTGGATCAGCCAACACATAAACCAAGGACCATAAAACATATGTTAAATCAGTATATTGGTAGGGGGACATCAAGAATGTTCAACAAATCCATATGTCAACCGTAGCAGACACCCAACATTAGTTGAAGTTCCACCCATAATTGTGCAAGAGGCGCAAAATCAATCTTATGGAAATGTGTGGTTGCGAAAACCAATTATATTCCACATGGGTGATCTGTATACATTGGTAAGGAAGATTCTCTCGAAAATGAAATAGAGATTAACCTAAGGTAGTTATAGCTTAAATTTATTACATTAAATTTATTAGATGTAGATGATAAATCTTTTAAGATAAGTAACTGGATATATATCTATATATATATATATCTCACTTGGAACTCTTCTGAGGTGTTTGTACACATGCAAAGATCTAATCCATATTCAAGTTGAAATATTAATTATAAATAGTTCTAATATATAAAGTATTTTTTTTTATTTTTTTTAGTGATGGTGATTTGCGGTTAAGGGAGATGTTACAAGTGGTATTAGATTGGAAGGGTTTAGTATTGTGACCTATTAAGAGTGAATAACAAAAAATTATGTTATGTTTAACAGAAAATAGTAAATTGGAAAAGATGAGAACCCCGTCTACTGGACAAGGTTTTGCGCCCTTTTTTAAATCAAATATTCAAAATGTGGGTGCAATTAAGGGAAGATTTTGGTCCATATCCATTGAAGAAAAAAATCCCTAATTAGGAGATGGAAATTAACAATAAACCAAATGAACATTTACGTTATAAATCCAAGGCAAAAGAATTGAAAAACATGTTCGAGTGATAAAAATACTAATTGACTAGTCGATGAAGCCACCTGAGAAAATTATTGTTTGGAATATTTGAGACATGATCATAAATCAAATTATATCATGAGACTCTTGTATAAAGAGAAAAGGTTTGACTGGGAATGATGAGGAAACATGTGCATAAGAAAATGAAAATATGTGTAAGGGAGTAAAGCGGTATTTTTTAAAGGATGGCGAGGGGGGAGGGGTGTTGTATGTGAAATTGGCCGAAAGAGCCGGAATTAGTTATATATGATTTCCTCTTAATAGTTGCAAGACTTTTTGGTTAATTTTCACAAAAGATCATTTAGATATATAATTTATAAGATTGATATTCATAAGAGCAACATTCATAAATATTTTGTCAAAAAGGGAGCTAAAGGTACTACTAATGTAAGTAACATTTAATTGAAACACTGAATATGATGGGAAGGTAATTATGTAATGGTATAAACTACTTCCTTAGACAGATACTGGATGTTAACCAAAAACTTCGTTGAAAAAATGAGTGAAGAAAATCATTGATGGCAGATTAAAATTTTCAAACCTTATCATTGTATAGGAAGAAAACTATAAAGAGACATAAACAATAGTAACATTTCGAAAAAATCACAATGATAAAAACATCAATGGTGATGACTATAAAAGATAAAAACATACATGTCAATAGTATAACTTAGGCTGAATAAACCTTATATAATTAAAATAAACTAGCATAGATATATTTACCAAGGTAAATATGGTTGATATACACGGATAGGTGTATATCAAGCATATATATCAACCACATTTTCCAATGTAGTTGATATACGCTGATAGGCTTATATCAACCTCTTTAATAATTATCATGGGTATTTAGGATTATTAATAACTATATTGAATTATTAATAACTACTCCATATATTAACAACCAGATTATCTATATATATATTACTGTATAAATATT